>JADRCH010007604.1:255692-490884 GCA_019843965.1 Rhynchomys soricoides | reverse complement strand
GCATGCACCATCATGCCCAGTACTGGGATTGCAAGCAGGCATGCACCATCATGCCCAGTACTGGGATTGCAAGCAGGCATGTACCGTCATGCCCAGCAATTTTGTGCAGGTGCTAGGGATTGAACTCAGGTCCTCATGGTTACACAGCAAGTACTTTTCTGACTGAGCCGTGTCCCTACCCCTAAGAGATTCTTCACTGTTTTTAGTGTCCAGAAAGTACCGTTTTTGGCAGTAGGCAGTGTTGCCCCCTAGAAATATGAACAAAGGAATATCCTTTGTTAGCCTAGCTAACTTCCAGGCTGGGAAATTTTGGAGTCACGTACTCCCCACTGCCACTTCTTCCAGTCACTTCTTTCAGTGGCTTCACATGTTGGGAGTACCAACTTTTCATGATTGCTGAGCAGCCCAAGAAGGCTCCAGAGGACCCTTTGCCAGGGATCAGCAGTGACCTCATGGCCACCATATTCAATGACTAGTTCACTGGTTCTTCCACACCAGTCTGACCTCCTCATCACCTGTGTTTCTACAAGGCCTTTGCTTGCTGCTTTAAAGGTTCTGTCTGCCTTGCTAACAGTCCCTAAACACCTCCTTAGCTCTGGGCCTGAGATGGCTATTCCATTGCTTTTCAGAGCTTTACACCATATTGTTGTATAAACCTGCATATCAACAACCTAATGGACAAGAGCAGAAAAGAAAGCTGCTCACCTCATGCCTCTGCCAAGGGGCATATTCAGACTGGATTCCTTCCCTCCTCTCAGCGTTCCTTAAGTTCATTTCCTTACCTTGTCATGTGGAAAAGGGATTAAATTTGTTCTGCCACCCAAGGCACATTTCAGTTCAATGTAAGGATGAAAGAGCTCATAATAAAAAGTCTGAAATGGAATGGACTGCCTCTTGAGAGAAGATACTTGATTTTTTTTTGTCACTGAAGGGGTTATACAAGAGCCTGGGTGACTTTTTCCCTGGGCAGTGCAGGGTTAGGGCTAAGGCGCTATTCTGGGCCTGTTGTGCTCTGAAGCTTTTAGTAGAGTGTTAGCATCTTCATCTTAAAGGGAATCCAAGGTTGCCCATGCTTCATGACCTTTATTATTCTCTTTAGATGTTTTTTATAAATCCTTTAAATAATGGTATATTATGATCCCATTTTGGATATGAGAAAACGGAGGCTTAATGAGACAGCCAGGAAACTCCCAAACTGGAATGTGAACCGTTTCCCCACCTCCCTGACTGATGGGATTAGCTGGAGTGCTGGTAAAAAAAATTATATCCCTAGCTACTGCTTCTAGAGCTTCAGGTCACTGTGTATAGTGATTTTTTTTCTTTTTTTGGTCGTTGCTACTGTTTGGTCAGTTAGTAATTTCCCCCTGTACTCAGGATTAATTGAGCCTAAGGCCTCACACAAACCACCATTGGGCTGTATCCTCAGCCCTCTTTTTTCTTTCTATTTTTTCTTTTGAGACAGAATCTCACTGTGTGACCCAGGCTGACTTCAATCTTGAGCTCCTCCTACCCCAGCATCTCAAGGAGCTGGGATTACAGGCCTGTGCCAGCGGGTCTGGTACAAAATGTGTTTTTAACAGTCAGAATGCTCAAGAATGGCCACTTTATACCGTGATTGACACTTATTTTTACATCAGTGGGCCAACTAAACATTATGTTTCCTGTTCTGTAAAAGGCAGTAGTGCAGAACTAATAACTTGAGCCTGCTTGCTGGGATAGATTCAGGGAAGCAGTGGTCTGGTTCCTGTCTTCCTGCAGCTGACTTTTATCCAGAGGGTGATATGGCTGCATTCAGTTTGGGTTTCAGTTTATGGTTCAGTTTTGCTCCTCTCCTCTCCTCTCCTCTCCTCTCCTCTCCTCTCCTCTCCTCTCCTCCCCCCATCCTCCCCTCCCCTCTCCCTTCCCTTCCCCTGTCCTCCCCCCCCCAAGGATCTATCTCCCTCATGTTTGCATGGGTTTGCAAACTATTTTGAAAGAGGTAACTCCCTCTCACAGCTGCACTGAGGCTGTACCAGGTGAAACCCTAGGGTGCTGCAGCAGTTCTGAACATAGGGGTTATGGGAGTTTTCAAGAGGGGAGCAGGGAGCAGAAGGAAAGATAACAGTGTTCGGACACTGGCAATCAGCTTTAAAACCACCAGGAACTTAACGAGAAAGCCCTTTTCTCTGTTTCCCACACTAGAACTATCTCTTACTGGGTGGGTGTGATGAACAGAGCCTTTGGGTGTGCCCAGCCTCGGGCTTTTGCTCTGATACTGTGGTGTTTGCTGAACTGGACCACAGAAATCACCTCTCCTGCTGCTGGCTGCTGCTGGCTGGCAGTGAGTTGGCTAGATGTTTGATTTGGGACATTTGCATGTGCAGGCAAGGCAATGCTGCTGAGAGTAGATTCAAATCCCAGACCTGACTTTGATTTTATGAATGAATGAATGAATGAGTGAGTGAGTGAGTGAATGAATGACCTAGGACTTTAAAGGTTGCCCAAGAGGCTCAATTGTGCAATTGTAGAAGTAGCTTTTGAAAGTCCGTGCAGACTCCTCTGACTGCATTCTGTGCAGCCTCAGGACAACATTCTGGAAGTTTAGGAATTTTGGCCTCCTGGCTGGCCATCTCCCAGTCTTCTTCCCACTCTAAAATGGAAATCCTGTTGAGGCATCTGTAGTTTAGGTTCAGTGAAACAATGTTAGTATATTGGCTTGGTCATCAAAA
Source organism: Rhynchomys soricoides (assembly GCA_019843965.1). NCBI lineage: Eukaryota > Metazoa > Chordata > Mammalia > Rodentia > Muridae > Rhynchomys > Rhynchomys soricoides. Next base: position 488,176 of record JADRCH010007604.1, on the reverse strand, counting down.
AAGACTGGAGAGCGCTTCTTCAGTCAACAACAGGACACTTGGCCCAGGGTGGTGGTCTTTGAAGCTCAGCTTGAGTTATTCATTAAGTTCCAGGAGGAAATAGAGACGCTAAAAAGAAAATATTGGCAGGCTTCTCTGTCTGACAGAATTGGGGGTGGTGACAATATTGGGGTTTTTTTTGCAGGGTTAGAGGTCAAATCTAGAGCCTCAGATGTACTAGCAAGTACTCTACTGCTGAGCTGAACTGCACACCCAGGCTTGTGTTAAAGCACCAGTAAATGTATGGAAGTCATCAGTACTGCCACTGGCTGCTGGAACTGCCTGCTTCCAAGCAGTAGTGCCAGTAATCATTGCATTCTTCCCAGCATCTGCAGGACCTGTGAGCCCTGCATGGTCTCTTATTGTGGGTTGTTGGTCCTTGAATGTCTCTTAAAATTCATGGTTGTCCTTTAGGGCCTGGCACTTTTAGGTAGACTAGAGATGACCTGCTCCTTTTTTGAAGATGCATCAAGATACATTACATGACTCTGGTAGCCACATTTGGTGCTACCTTTATGATCCATACTCAATGTCCCCTGAAAATTTGGCTTTAGAGCTTTAGGTTCTTGGAAGCTGCTGGAAACTTTAATTTTCTACTAAGGTCAAGAGCAGATGTGTAACAGCTACTTTATAGTTTTCTGTGCTTATATTAGGCCAACTAGGCAATAGATAGGCTGTTCAGTCTTCAAATTTTATGCTCCCTTTAACACTTTAGTGATGCTCCAGACCCCAGCTTCAGTGGAAGGGAAACACTGCAGAAAACTGAGGAATAATAACTTGAGGATGTTCTGTAGGATAGCCTGGGCTCATACACCCTCTACAAGCACCGAGAAGGGCTTCCTTGGTGATCTGCTCTGAAAATTCAAAAATAATCATGCAAGAATTAAATTGCAATAAATAGAAATTATAAAGGAAGGCTGCTACCAAATGTCTGGAATGGATTGCAAAGGAAATTTGGGGTGTGCAGTATCACAAAGCAGGAGAAACTTGGGCTGGACCATGGAGGATGGGGGGCCTGAGGGGAACAACACAACCCAGGCAAGACAGGTGGCCTGTAGGTCAGGAGGTCAGCACAGTCCTAAGTGAGTTCTGTGGAAACAGCCCTTGCCTGTTCTTGTTTGCTCTGTGTTGGGAAAGCTGCCTAACCAGTTCCCTCCAGGGAGTCGCCTTTTCATTGTATTCTTGCTTGTTGAGTTTAAGGTGGCACAATGGCTGTGCAAGGTGCTTATAACTTCTTTGGATCTGTTACGGGCAACCCTCACAATTTATGATCTGAACTACAAAGACTTTTGCTAGGTAATTGTTTGCTTAGAGCTGATTATATCCTTCTTTCCCTCCTATTAGAGAGGGGTCAGCTGAAATGAAGATTTGGTAGAGTCGCCCAGGACCATATGCATTACCCCTGTGGATGAGCATATGTAAGATCTCTTTGAAGATATTTTAAAAGTCACCTCTTAAACCATAAAGCTCCCAAGACCTTTGGAAACATTGTCTCTTTAGAGGAGCAGGCAGTGGCCTTCAATGCTGGAATGCTGAAGACCCGTCTGGGTTGTGAACCTGGACAGTCCTGGGTCTATCCTGCCTTGTGCTGGTGGAACAGCAGTGGAGGGTTCTTTGTGCTATTTCTCTATTTTCCCTGGCCTTACTGTGTAGTTTCTTCTTTAAACAATTCAATATTTTTCTGGTTTGGCCTTGATGATCGATAAGTTGTAGGGGTACCCAGGATCTGCCTCACCTTGGGGCTTCTTGAATACACAGCCATGGCTGAGAGGCTGGGAATGTGCTTTCTGCTGGTTACACAGAGCCCTGTGGCTATGGACTTGGGAGTGGAAATAGTTCTGGAAGCTTTGACCTTGCATGACAGTGTTTCTCAGGGACATCATTGGTCCTTAATTTAACCTTAACTTCATAGGATTCTTTTTATTGGGCCAACAAGATGGCTCAGTGAGTAAAGGTGCTTCTCATGGAATCTAGAATCCTGATACCCTGAGTTTGATTGGCCGGATCCCACCTGAAGGTTAAGGCAGATAACCAACTCCACAAAGTTGTTCTCTGATTTCCACAATGTGCTATGACATTCATGGCCAACAACAGCAGTAATAATAATTGAGGAAGAACTTAAAAATTCTATTATGATTCAGAAGAAAAGGGGGTTTCTTGGACTCTTAGTCTTCCAACACACCTGTCCTCTGGTAAACTTACTTGTTTGCGCGCGCGCACACACACACACACACACAAAGCAGATCTTTTTATTATGTCCTTTTTTTTTTTTTTAGGTGTGTGAGGACAAAGGTTTGGCTTTCTTTATTCCTTCTTGCTGTTTCTTTGAATCAGAAGTTGAAAAGGTTTTGTGTCATTTGGGCCTTGCATATGGTAAACTTCACTTCTGGGACAGTGATTCAGTTTGGCTTTAAAAGAGCAATAGTGTCTACCTTAACTCCCTTAGGTTAAAGGGGAAGAAGGAGAAACTAACGGTGAGAGGCTTGGAGAAAGGAGGTGCTGAGGATAAAAGGCTGAGCCTGTCCCTTTATTAGGACTCTGGGCTGCTTGGCCAAGTGTCATTGATAGAAGGCCACAATTTTTTCTTTTAACTTTTTTGACAATTTCATGGGTGTGTGTGTTGGGGAGAAGCATGAATTTTTGTCATTTTTACCCCCATTAGTCTTTCTCGTTCCTTTTGTGTGTGATCCACTGAGGTTATGACTGCTTGCATGCACATGAATGGAGTTCTTCACTGGAGCTTGAGAAAGTTATCAATGAAGAAAATGACTCCCTCTCTTCCAGCAACCATGTTAGAGGTCCACTGTTTAGATTTTTAAAAATTAAGTGTGTGAGTGTTTTGCCTGCATGTATGTATATGCACATATATGTGTCTGGTGCCTGTGGAGGACAGAAGAAAGGGCCAGGCCCCCTGGAACAGGAATTATGAATGCTTTTTTGACATTTAAAGGCCCTGGTCTGATGGTTGCTACCACACAGTGCTGAATGATGTACTGTGTGTGTACTTCTAGGTCTGGCCTTCTTTTGGAGGGTATCTTCCAATTCTTAGTGTAATAATTTCTGCAGGAAAGGGGGAGTCGATTTGGAGGAAAACCCCTATTGCAGGTTTTGAAAACCAAAATCAGGACAAAGGAAGGAAATATTAAAGGAATGACCCTGGCTCATTAAGTGCTAGAGCTAGAAAGAAGCTTCAAGAATGTCTAAGAAATTTCCTTTTTAGATAGCAAAGTGGACAGAGTCAACTTTGAGGCCCCAGTGTTCTGCTGAGTTCTTTTCCTATTGGCAGCCCTGATTGAGAAAGGGGAATTCTCAATTCATCGTTTGGGTTCATTACTGCACATATTAGGGATATCATGTTTGTATGTCCTTAACAGTCATAGCTCACAAGCATGGTCCATCTCCTTCTTTGATATAGCCTTGTCCAACCATTCATAAAGCTGTCGAACAAAAGCCAAATGGAACAGGTACTACGTTTTAATGGGAAGTTGGAGTTATGTAACCTTTTGATTTTGTTTGCCAGGGAACTTAGAGCCTCTCCTGAAGTAAAAGGCTCAAACCTGTACTTAGTGGAGCGGTCTCTCAATTTCTCCATTAATCGACTTACAGTTTTGGGAATTGTAAAGGGAACACGCCATGGTTACAAAACAAAGTGAACAATACGGTCCTAATGTGGCTTCCTTGCTGGCTTGGATCTCTGTGTGGAGTGCTGTGCCATATAGGTTTCAGTCCAACCTTTCAGATGTTTTAAAATGTCAAGTTATTGAATTCTTGGCATCTAGAAAACTCATCTGTATTAACTCTCCCCTATGTCCCCTGTGTGCTGCTGTTGTCGCCAAAGGTCAAGCCCAGTTCTTTGGGTACTAAAACGTACACCTCCTCTCTCTCTCTCTCTCTCTCTCTCTCTCCCTCTCTCTCTCTCTCTCTCTCTCTCTCTCACACACACACACACACACACACACACACACACTGTAATCTACCTCAGTTCTTTCATTTCGCCTTAGTTTTATTCTCAGTTTTTGGATAGGATCTTACTAGTTGTCTTGGTTACTTTTTTATTACTGACAAAACACCATGACCAAGGCAACTAATAAAAGAAAGCAATTAGGGATTTGCTTACTGTTTCAGAGGCTTAGTCCGTGGTCATTGTGGTGGAGGAGCATGGCAGCAGGCAGGGAGGCATGGTGCTGGAACAGTAGCCAAAAGCTTACATCTGCTCATCAAGAAGCAGGCAAAGAGAGCTAACTGAGAATGGCAAACCTCAAAGCCCATCCCTAGTGACACACCTCCTCCCACAAGGCCACACCTCCTAATCCTTTCCAAACAGTTCTTTCAAGTGGACCAAGCATTAAAATATATGAGCCTATGGGGTCATTCTCATTCAAACCATCATACTATGTACGTCATGATCCTTCTGCCTTAGCCTCTCTGGTACTTAAATCACCAGCCTGTGTCACTACACCCAATTCATGATTCATTTTGCCATCTTTCTATTTCCCTCTCCAAACTTCCAAACTAATGTGTGCTTAATACAAATTCTGTTTTTCTACTTCAGTTTTGGAACTCCTAATGCCATTGTGTATTGCTCATCCGTTAGAATTACATTGCTCAAGCTTGTTGGTCTTTGTAGGACAGCTGACAGATGCCTGCCCTGCATTAGGTTGCATGGAAATCAATTCATTTCAAATGCATTTCTCCTGTCCCATAGAGAGCTTGGAAAAGACCTTGTAGACCAAATGCTTTATCTGCTGGCCTCTGCCACTGCCCTTACTGCTAGGAGTGCATGCATTGTGAATTAAAGGGCTTTTCGTTAGAGCTTGGGTATTTTCATCTTCTAGTTGTCATGATAGCAAGTCTTAAGAGGGTTCTGTTTCTACATCCTGTCTTTCATCTGGGCTTGTATACATGGAGATATGGTATTTTGGACATGTAGATTCCTGCTAAGCGAGACAACTGGAATGAAAGTAGAGTCTTAGCACTGGGTGCTGGACAGTCCCTTGGCCTGTGTGCACTGTTAAAGAAGAATGAGAGAACCAGGCATGGTGGCACATGCCTTTAATCCCAGCACTGGGGAGGCACAGGAAGTCAATCCCTGTGAGTTTGAGGCTGGCCTGGTCTACATAGTGAGTTCCAGGACAGCCAGAGCTACATAGTCAGACCCTTTCAAAATAGGAGGAGGAGGAGGGTGTTGGGGGCGGGGTGGAGAGGTAGCCCAGCAGTTAAGAGCATTAGCTTCTCTTCCAGAGGAGCTAAGTTTGGTTTTCAGCATCCAAGGTGGGCAGCTCACAACCACCTGTTTCTGCAGCTCTAGGAGATCCTCTGCCCTCTTGCCTCTGTGGGTGTCAGTATACATATCACATACCCTTTAACACACATGCATAACCAACATGTTCCTGAAGTCTGCTATTTGTGCTGACTCCACACACTTAGTTACCATGGGATGAGATGATGAGATTTTATTTAGGTGTGCTTGTTCCTTGAGTAAGAAGCTCTGGCGGTAAATGGTAGACTAGCTTCACTAGGACCTGAACTTTGGAGCTTTGTTTTACATTTGCTTCCAAATTGCCTCCTTTCTCATATCCCAGTGCATTTTAGGGTGGAGCTTAGGCAGTGGAGCAGGTCCTATGTTTGGCTGCTACTGTGTGTTTAGAAGCTTGGAGGAGATGGGATTTGTGGAAGACTTTTCCTAATGCTCCTTGGGGAATAGGCCATCTCTTTGAAAAGGAGGTGTGTATGTACACACACACACACACACACACACACACACACACACAAATTGGGGCCTGAAACGAGGTGCCATCTCACACAGTCTCGTCCTGTGTGTTGGCTCTCTGTTGATATCCTATCTGGCTGCCAGTCTCCCAGAATTCAGGAGTAGGATGATCCCTCCACTTTTTATGTCTGTTTCAGGGCCCTGTTTGATTATGATCGGACTCGTGACAGCTGCCTACCAAGCCAGGGACTCAGTTTCTCTTATGGTGACATTCTGCACGTCATAAATGCCTCTGATGATGAGTGGTGGCAAGCAAGGCTGGTGACTCCACATGGAGAGAGTGAACAGATTGGTGTGATTCCTAGTAAAAAGAGGTGAGCTGTCAGGGGTTTTAAGCACGTCTTTTCCTGGTTTCTTGTTCTCATTCTCTGTCTCTGTCTGTGTCTCTGTCTTTCTTCCTCTCCACCTCCCTCTCTTTCTCTCTTCCTCCCTATCCCTCCCTCTCTCACCCTCCTTCCTTCCCTCTTTCCCTTCCCACCCACCCTCTGGTTGCTTTATTTGTTTTCATCAGACAGTTTCTCACTCTGTAGCACAGGCTAGCCTGGAACTTCCTTTGTAGCCTAGACTGGCCTTCAATTTGCTGCAAGCAAGGAGGCAGGAGGCCTCTGCCTCCTGAGTGCTAGGAATTGGTAGTACTGCAACACACCAGTCCTTGTGTTTGTCTTTGCTTGCCTGTCTTACTGTGAGTTACTTGAGTTGAGAGCCCTGTGGATGTCTTGTTAGGCCTTCTGGAATAGAGTCAGTACTTGGGACATGGTACTCACTGAATGAGCCAGTGTGGTGTTGTGCCTGCCACAGCCCATTGCTGAGACCTTGTGCTGGCAGTAACTAGACTTCTTGATTCCCAAACAGAGTTGAAAAGAAAGAGCGAGCTCGATTGAAAACTGTGAAGTTCCATGCCAGGACAGGGATGATTGAGTCGAATCGGGTAAGTGGGGACCCCCACCTTCCCAAGGCAGTCAGCCAGAGTGTAAAGAAGGGTGAGAGGCTTGGAGTTTGGGTTGAAATCCAGGAGAAGTGGGAAGCATGAAAGGCTGGCTGTTATTCAAGGGTTGGCTCTGTCCTGCTAGGAAATTGCCTGCTTTTTAGCAAGCTGTAGGAGCCCTGAAAACCCACAGTTAGTGTGTGGCCCCGCTATTGGGTGACTGGCTCCGGAAGGGGTGGAGCTGGCTGACTTGGTGGGGAAGATGAAACTACTCCTCGTTGTCTTCTGGCAGCAGACCCTGCCAGAGCTGTGGAGATGCTGAGCAAAACCTTTTGTTACCATGCCATCTTGCCAAGAAGGTCAGCCCCAGAGCATCTGCTTGCCTTCAGACAGCACAGGGCCAGGGGACTCGCCCACCACACATTTCCTTTTATGAGCTTTACAGCAAAGGCCAAAGAACTTGAGGAATAATAGAAGGAAGAGAGGCATAGAGTAGATGGCTGTGTATCAGTGGCACCTTAGGGCTGTGTCTAGGAGGCAGCAGTGACCTTTATCCTGTAGGAAGGTCAGTGATGCTGGACTCAGTAGAACATCTAACATCTCTCCATTTTCCTCTTAACATCAACTTTCATTTAATCTCATAGACTCCATTTGTGAAAGATGGTCTTTTATTTAGCTCATCATTGTCTCCATTTTAGTTTTTCTTGCATGCTTTAAAATCCATTGTTGTTTTTTTTTCTCCTTCTGTCCTTCCCTCCCTCCATCTTCATGTTCTTTCACAGTCGATCAAAACGAAACGTAAAAAGAGTTTTCGCCTCTCTCGAAAGTTTCCATTTTACAAGAGCAAAGAAAACATGGCCCAGGAGAACAGCATACAGGAACGTAAGTAGCAGCAGAGTCCAGAGAGCAAGCAGGCCATTTGCAGCCCTGCCTTCTCATCCTTAGTTGCCCCTTAGAAGGGGATGGTGGCCACCCAAGCAGTTGTGTGCGCACACCCACTTATTTGTAGTCAGGGTAGAACCTGGCCTGCACAGGCAGATGTTGGGGCCTATTTGTCTAGCTCCTCACTTAGACTGGAGTGTCGGAGGCTCTGAGGCACCTATGTTGGAAGTGTGAGACAGCTGTACTATTGTGATAAGGAATGGTTTTCAGCTAGTGTCAGGGGCAAAAAATGGTTTTTCAAGAGAACAAGGTCAAGGGACTAAATGTTGCTCTCCTGGCTCTCCCCTCTTGTGTTTTCTTTCCCTTAATATTCATTCATAAATGTTAAGAGAAGGGCCTGTCCCTCCTCAGATCCCTAAGGTTGGGGCTGCTTCTGGAATGCTCATGTATAAGCATATAGGACACCTACATGATTCACAGCAGGCTTCCTATTATGTCAGGGCACCTGCAGAGACAGTTACCACAAGAAAACCTTCCTGCTTATATGAGTTGATGTGGACACAGTGTTGCTCAGCATTATCTAAATAAAGATTTATTGAGAAACACAAAGCCAATTTAGTAGAACAGGGCTACAACACTGGGCTGCATTAGGAACCAATTCAATCCTACTGAATCCCCTTACTCTACCACATGCCTCAGAAACAAGCTGCTCTGACAGGAATCATAAACACTAGGTCAGGTTTGTACAGTAGGTTCTCATTCATGTCATTGTGAAATTGTAAATTGTGAATGTCTCATTTACCAATCATTCCTCCATCTTTCATGGAGCAATCTTGTCATCCAGGGCTGTGGGGTCTGACAGGAGACTGAGCAGTTTGGGTAGAAAATAGCTCCTAGTAGGCTCACCTGGTTTATGATCGTGCTATGTGTGGGTTGTGGCCACTCGGGGTAACCCTGATAGAATGAGATATCTTCAGAAAAATGAAGACTAGGGCTTACTAGGCTGGCTCAGTGACAGAAGATAGAGGAGGTTGATTGGACTTGTAAGCAATGAGAGCCTAAGACAAAGATCTGAGATAATGCTGCCACAGTGTACTAGATTAGCCCTGAAGTTCTCCAAGGAGCCCAGCGTGGGACATATCACTATTTAATGACCTAGACAGTTAGGGGTGCCCATTGGCCAAGAGGGTACCTGTTCTCCAGAAACAAAGCTTAGGGAAGCTCTGTATACCATACTACAGAGAGCTTTTCTATGAAGGGCTTGGGCAGACTAAGGTATAGTATGGGGAAACGCTTCCAGGGTGCTGATAATTCTGTCTGCACACTTGGCATATGGACATGTCTCTTTCATGTACTGGTGGGAGATGTGTTGCAGGGCAAAGCAGAGACCTGGCCTCTACAATTACACATTTGATCAAAGAAGGTACTTTGAAGCCTTGGAGTGTTGCCTGTCATGTGCTATGGGTATGTGGGCTGTAGGCCACCTCAGAAAGCCTATCTACTCCAAGGCTTTCTGGCCACAAGCTGAATAGCATAATGCCAGACAGCTTAGCTGACCTGGGCTATTCTTTCTTCAGCAGATGTCTTCACTTCACTGTAGTTCTAAGTCTTCACTGGATACTCCTATCACTAATGCTCAACTGCCTCTGTATTCTTCCTTCCCTTCGTTGTTTTTCTATGTTTTTTTTTCTCTCTTTTCCCTGGTTTTCTCCTTTCCTCCCCTCCCTCCCCTTCCCTTACCCTTTCTGTCCCTGTTGTCTGTGAAATCAGGACTTCCCTGGGTTAAGTGACGATTATTATGGAGCAAAGAACCTGAGTAAGTCAAACTTACACACCATTAACTGTATTTGTGGCATGAATGGAGCTCATGGGGTAGGGATGGGGGTGTAGGGGACGTGGGTAGAAGGGAAGGGTGAGGGAGGGGAGTGTTTGTGAGACCCTTTCCCATGGCAGGAGGAAATCTGTGGCTCCAAATGGTCCCTGGTATTCTAACAAATCTCTAGTATTCCTGTCTGTGTTCTTTCTACACCTCTGGGTGATAGGGTACTAGCTTAGTGGCCCCATAGAAGTGAGTTGGGTCTAAGTGCATGGTAAGGGTGAGTGCTCAGCTGATGTGGAGCTTCCTGGAGACCATGGGACCTGCTGGTTGAATATTCTCCCAAGTAACCGTATATGAAAGAGTTGAACTTGGGAACTGCAGCTTTACTAGTTCTCCTAACCAGGGACAGGGTGAACAAATGCCACATTTGAGCGGTCTCAGGAGTTAAGGGTTTACCACACAAGGGCAGCTGTCAGTAGAACATCTCCAAGAAGCCAGGCTGGCCTGGTGGGGCTAGCTACACCGCTGAGTGATTTTTATCCCAGAAAAGCTCTGACTGACATCTCCATTTTGGAAAAATTTCCACAGTGGAACTAGGAGGACCTTAGCAGCCATCTTTGCTCATTGCAAATCCAGAGTACAGCCTTCCAGATGGGCTCTGTCCACATATATTCTCCCTCAATAAAGGATAAAGGTGGAAGACAGGCAGTGGTGGTGCACGCCTTAAATCCCAGCACTTGGGAGGCAGAGGCAGGCGGATTTCTGAGTTCGAGGCCAGCCTGGTCTACAGAGTGAGTTCCAGGACAGCCAGGGCTATACAGAGAAACCCCATCTAGAAAACAAAACAAAACAAAACAAAAACATAGGAAGACATAGGACCTGTCCTTAGGGTGAACTCAGGGGTTAGCCACATATGACAGACAACCCAGCAAGTCCTTGGGAAGGTGTGCACAGCATATTATGGTCCTGGCTGAAACGGGCAGCATCTCTCCATAGTTTGATGTGTCTGTGTCTCATTTCCATTTGCCTGCTGTTCCTTTGAGAGGGCTGCCATGTCTGTGCCTCCTGTGAATGTAGCTCTTTGCTTGAGCTTTCTCCATCCACACTCCAAGAAGGGCAGGTCCCGACTGTCTGTGATGGGAGGGGTAGCCTGTCTTCCAGATAGTCTTAGTGGCTTGTTGTTTCTGTGTGTTTGACATGTGTCTTGTGGATCAAGGTGCATCCCCCTCACTGCTGAAGCCAAGTTCTCCTCAGCATTGGTAGAAGGAGGGCTGTGGGTTGCACCAAAGTTCCTGGTGACTGTTACATCCATCCAGTGATGGGCCAGTCTAAGTTGGAGAGTGTCACACAGTTCTGTACCTTTGGTGGCTCTGTGTTGGGAGAAAATTCATGAGCAGCAGTATGCCTGGGCTTTTCTCTTTGACTGTCCTTATCCATTTCCTTCCTGCCCATTAGCCTAGGAGATGAGTTCTGAGCCAGGATTTGGAAACCGTCCAAATCAGCTGGCCTGATTCAGACGAAGAAAATGCTATGAAAGGAAATACGGCTTCTAGTGCCTATGGAGGGACTTGGCAAACTGAGTGGGCTCTGGGGACATGGAGGAGGTGGCCAGAACATAAGGATTGGAGCTGTACTTCCTAGTTGGTGGCCTGGATGTGGCAGGCCTCCTGTGGCCTGACTTGGTTGGCAGCTCGCTGTCTCACTCCTGGCGCATTTGAGTTTGTGCTGCATGTGACCTTTCAGTGGTGTGTTCTGAATTGGAGTCTCTTTTTTGTTGGCTTGCAGAGGGAGTGACATCCAACACCAGTGACAGCGAAAGCAGTTCCAGTAAGTGTGTGTCATGCCCCCGTGTCCTGTAGCTCCCCCATGTCTCCCTGCCATCATCATTCCAGTGTCCACCGCTACCATCGCTGCTCAGAGGCTGCTGCTCCTTTTAGCCATGTATACTTTGAGCCCCTGGAGATGCTGTGGCCAGCTCATTTACCTTGTGGGATGGAATTTGTAGATTAGAGAGAGAATAAGCCCTATAGCTCTAGCTAGGACCTGGCAAACCATCCCTGGGGTACTGGGGAGGATAAACTGCCAGTGATCAGGTCCCTGCCATTTGCTCAGAGACCAAAAGTAAAATGGCTCTGCCTTCCATCTGCCTTTCTGGGCTTCTAGGACCACCTTAACTTCTGGCTGGGTTACATAGTCAGGAAAGGAATTGCCCCAGATGCCTTGGGAACTCCTATGACTACAGCTCCGGGAACACTGGCCTTTAAGGAGCTCCAGTGACCAGAGGTCTTAAAAACCCCACCCAGGAGTCTCAGGCTCAGGAACCCTGTAGCAATTTCCCTGTAGCTCCATGCAGCTCTCGCTGCCTTCCCAAGGTACTGCTGTTAGCTAGTTTGGGAACCATAGGCACCCAGCACCAAGTGTCTTAGTGACTTTTAGGAAGACCTCATCATTGCCAGGTCACATGGGAGTCCACCATGAGCAGAGAGCAGGGTCAGTATTTCTCTTAAAGGATACTGGGACATTAGCTCAGACATGCATCACTTTCCTAGATGATTCTTAGAGATAGGAGGTTGGTAAATAAATAGACCTTTAAAGGGGCATTGTTAGGCTGCAGCTTTGGAGGTTGGGCTAAGTATCTGGACTCAGGTAAAGTGACTCTGCAATTATGTTTCAACCAGTTGGAGCTTCTCTGTGATTCTCAGAACAAGGGGGCTACTGAATATAAGCAACTACCTATAAGAAGTAATTCCCCAGAGCTTGGGGTGATTTGGTGGAGACTTGACTTCTGGGCCTAGCCCCATAATTGGGCAATATGAAAATAGCCCAGCCTTGGTGAATGGCTCCTTAGCCTTCTTGCCAACAGAAAGTGAGACTGTTTTGTGGTGGGCGTGGGGTGTGGTGAATGCTATATACAGTCATCTGATCATAAAGTGCTAACGTGTTTCCCTTTTTGCAGAAGGTCAAGAGGATGCTATTTTGTCATATGAGCCAGTGACACGACAAGAAAGTAAGCCCCCTTCTGAGAGTCTTGCCTTTGTGCCAGTCTCCAGGTCATGGGGCTTAGTGAAGAGGGTAGCTTGGGGGACAGGGAAAGAGGAGGCCTGGCACATCCAGCCCTTGGCTCCTCCCTAGCAAAACTGGACGGATGCTGTGCTGCACACACCTCTTGTGTTACTTTTACCCACTGTCAGGATTCCTTCCAAAGGGCAGGTGGATTTCAGAGGAAAGCAGGGGAAGGCCTGTTTCAGCAGAGGCAGTTGTTTCTACACAGGCAACGGACCTGTACCCTCCCCTGGGCATCTGCTTTGCAAGAACCTCGCTTAGTAGCTAGGGTCTGTGAGACGCTAGCTCCTGAATCGGTTGGAAATGGAGAGGCTTGTGATTTCAGACTTACCTGATACTTTAGATTGTCGAATTTAAAGGGTCTTTGAAGTCTTTCATTAAAAGCCAGAGAATAGCTGTAGTTGCTTCACCTTGTCTGAGTGGTGGCCACAGACCCTCTGTCCTCAGAGGCGGAGCAGGTTGTCCTGTGGGACCTCTGCTCATTGTCTTGTGCTCTTCCTCCCCAGTTCACTATGCCAGGCCTGTGATCATCTTGGGCCCAATGAAGGACCGAGTCAATGATGACCTCATCTCTGAGTTCCCTCATAAATTTGGATCCTGCGTGCCACGTAAGAGCCCAGGCAGACCCAGATGAGTGAGGTTTGGTACTCTGGGAAGTGCTACTTTTTTGAAAGTGTCTAGGATCCTAGGAACTGTGCCATTTGGGACCTCCTGGAAGGCAGTAGGTAGCAACGGATATCCCCAAAGTAAGTGATATTGGTAAGGTTAGCTATGGAGTTAAAGTTTGGGTGGTGATGATCAGGATTAATTTACAAATGGAGAGGCCCATCATTGTTTTGGTTTTTTTCTTGTGGTGCTGGGAATTAAACCCAGCTCATTGTACAGAAAGTGGTTTGAAGAATCATTTTTTTGGGCTTCTTAAATGCCAGGTATTGCATCCTCTCCAGGCCATGTCTCAATGAAGCCCCACCTTTTTGGTCCACTTTACCTACCCTCAAGGACCCTGTGATAGGCCGGACAAAATATTTCCAAGTGTTTTTCTCATTCATTTGAAACAGATTAGAGTAGCCTGTGTCCTTCCTGTGAGAAGGGGCGAAGGTGGCTTTTAATAGCGCAGATCATTGCCTTTGGAGCACACAACATTTCCTTCCTTCCTTTTCTTTCCTTCAGATACCACCCGGCCTCGGCGTGATAATGAGGTAGATGGACAGGATTACCACTTTGTGGTTTCCCGGGAACAGATGGAGAAGGATATTCAGGACAACAAGTTCATTGAGGCGGGCCAATTCAATGATAATCTCTATGGGACCAGCATCCAGTCTGTGCGGGCAGTTGCAGAGAGGGTAAGCAAAGAGGAGGTGGTCTGGTTACCCTTGGGGGAAGGCGCTCACAGACATAGCAGAGAGCTTCACTAATCTTCTGCAAGGTAGTACTTAAAAAAATATATTTATTTTTATTTCAGGTATTTTTCCTGTATGTATGATGGTGTGTGGGTGTTGTATCCCTTGGATTTGGAGTTACAGACAGTTGTTCACTGCCATGTGGGTGCTGGGTATTAGACCCCAGTCTTTTGAAAGATCAGCCAGTGCTCTTGACCTCTGAGCCTTAACCTGATCTCTTTAACAATCATAAAGAACCATCCCAGAAACAAGAAACTTCTGGGAACTTTTGGGGCCTCTGGGATGTGTGTGTCTGGGTTCTTCTCAGGCTGATGTTTGGATTGCTACTGGATTTCTTGGGGATCTCTAGCCAGGGACTGGGTGAGCTGATACAGGTCTACTTTTTCAGGGCAAGCACTGCATCTTAGATGTCTCCGGCAATGCTATAAAGAGACTGCAGCAAGCACAACTTTACCCCATTGCCATTTTCATCAAGCCCAAGTCCATTGAAGCACTTATGTAAGTATCCACAGGACTCAAATGACCGTGGAGAGGGAAGAAAATAGATTTGCTGGGCAGGGGTAGCACCCAGAGAAAGGCTGAAACCAACTCTGAGTACCTGCTGTCCCTCCTGTTGGGGCCTAGGTGTATTCCTCCTTCCCAGTTGGGCTCTTAGACTTAGGGGTTTTGATCAGGGAATTAGCCATGGTCTACCTTAAGGTGGCTGTTTAGCAGATTTTCAGGAAACCTAGAACATTTTGTTGTGTTTAATTAAGACATAGGATCTCCCTTGGGAATGGATTGCTTCTGTGTCTTTGGCAGGGAGATGAACCGACGGCAGACATATGAACAAGCAAATAAGATCTATGACAAAGCCATGAAACTGGAGCAAGAATTTGGAGAATACTTTACAGGTATGAATCCGGAGTCCTCTGGGCAGGCCAGACGATAGCTAGGGAAACTTAGACAGAGCTAAGATGCCCAGGGAGCTTTGCAGTCACTGAGCACAGACCTCTCCCCAGGCACTCGGATTTCCTGTCAGTCACCAGTTAGCCAGGTTCTAGCACAAGCCACTCCCAGGCATGGTTTTTGCTGGTTCCTTTGTTTAATCTGTTTGCATGTTCTATGAGATTGCAGGTTCCTTTGTCTCCTCCCTCCCTGTTCTTCCTCCTGAATATTTTTGCCTCACATGCTTTGGTGTTGATAAATGTTTGTCGGTGGTGGTTTCTTAGTATGGTGTTTAAGTTGCCGGTCAGTCTGCATGTGTGTACTTTATGAAGGTCAGTTCTCAAAGTGGAGAAAGATTCCCTTTAAGGTACAGCACTAGGTGTGTGTGAGCATGCTGGTAATGAGGAAATTCAAACTTGTAACCTGGGGTTAGCCAAGGAAAGGATTCAAAAATTATTCACATTCCATGGGTCTTTGGAATCTTTTATCACCCATATGTATGCCCCTGTTTGCTGGGCTGACCTCTGACACAGCAGATGTGATGGCCCCTAGGAGCTCTGCCTCTTGCCAGAAATTGTGGCTTTCTGCTCTTTCCCTGGGTAACTGGGATTTTCCAAATCTTTGAGTGAAACTGCTTTAGAATTATAGGCTGCCAGCCCACGGCAAAAACAATGGGAGCTTCCGTGTCTGGCATGCAGTGGGTACTCAGTAAGCATCTTTCCAATCAACACACTGCCTGTGCATTGCTAGTCTCACTGTCTCACTGACTCTGGCAGTTGATGTCCAGCCCTGGGCTCTGGGCACCTAGCCCGCTATATACTTCTGTTTTGAACCCTAGGCAGTTAACTCAAGAAACCAGACTCCATGCTTCTGTGAGCCTCCATCATACCCTGGGGACATCATAGGAGGGTTGTTACGAGAGGCAGGATGGCTGAGGCTTAGGGGCACTATTATGGACCACAGTGGTAATTTTATTTTGTTCTCTCTTCACTTTAGCCATTGTACAGGGTGACTCACTGGAAGAGATTTATAACAAAATCAAACAAATCATTGAGGACCAGTCTGGGCACTACATTTGGGTCCCATCCCCTGAAAAACTCTGAAGAATCCCCTCCAACCATTCTCTTGTGAACAGAAGAAATCAAGTCCCTCTTCCCTCCATCCTCTTCCTTCCTGTCCCCACGGGGAGAACAAATGACTACTGTTCTTGTCCCCCTTTTTAGATATGTCAAAAATTGAGTTTTCTAGTCCTGTTCTTTTTTAAAAGATGTTGTTTTGTTTTGGTTTATTTTTTGGGATGATGCCATCTCACTCATCATGTGACCGTGCCCATTCCTGCATGGACCTTTCCCACGCGCTAGCACAGGTGCAAATCCATCAGAGTTGTTCTCATAAACACCCAGCAGAAGCGAAGAGAAGAGAGGAAGACTGATGGAAAGACAGACTCTGGACAACTGCACAGCTTGTGAAGTGAGCGAAACAGCCCACGTGATGAGGTGCTCCTGGGCATTTCCACCCTGTACTGCTGGCTTGCAGCTCTGAATGGTGCAACGTAACGGCTACAGAAAGTATCTTATTTATATATAGATAGATATATATATGTAATTTATATAAAATATATAGAAATTATATATATATATTATACACTCTTCTATTATATATATATACATATATATATATATGTATATATATATATATACACACACACACACACATACACACACTCACATACATTGGGACTAGAAGATCTATGAAGACGTCCATCAATGGTACTATGTTATTAGAGAAATGCTTTAATTTTCATATTCCAATCAGATGACATCTTATGTTCCACCTGGTTGGGAAGGGGTTGACAACAGTAGTAAGTGCTATACCAAAGCACTTGAATTTGGTCATTCTCTTCAGAGCCGAGGTTTGCTCCAGGTGGGGCCAACCTACAGCATAAGAGAAGGGGCTTTGGCTGGGAGCTGGAGATTGGAGACGTGACTGAAAGCAGTTGCTGCCCCGGCAGGGCAGTTATTCCTGTGCAGAAAGAGAGAATGAATGGCTAATGATGCTCCGGATGAAATTGCCTATTGTTTTATGCCGCCTGATGTGTCTGCATGAGAGGTTTCCTTTTTGTTCATTTTTAAGCTGCTGTTAAACCAAAACCATGTTGTGCTACTGTGTCAGCCTTTTCATTATTCCACGGTTTACTTTTACTATTTAAGTGAATGCGTAGAATCCTATTTGCCAGTGTTCTAAAGGCTTGTGAGGTTCTGAAGGAGCCAGGCCTGGGATCCAGCAGTAACTTAGGCCTGGCCATCCAGTCAACAGAGGGAAAGCAGGGGCTGGTGAGGGCAGAGAGTACACTGGAGCTCAGAGTTACCATGCTGGACTTAGCTAGGGTTCCTTCATGGAGCCACCAACAGACGTAGGGAGGTACTTGCCTTCCGGCTCTGTGCTGGGACAGTGGAAGAGCACCGGGCTTGGCCAGCCATGTAGTGAGTTGGATTTGGGTTCTTTTATTTTGCAACTGCTCCATTTGCCCTACCCCAGCCCCCTCACCAACAGCTGCTAGCTTACTGTTTCTTCAAGAAGAAAGTAGACTTTAATGCTGTAAATTTGAGCTGTAGAGCTAAGACTCGCTTACTGGTGAGCTGTGAAATCTTGTTGCTTTTTTCCCAGAGTCTGATGGCAGTGACTGGTCCAGGTAGTTTTCCTCCTGCAGCCAGTGCAGGCAGCAGGTGTGGTCCAGGCCCTACCCCACCCCACTATGCTCCTTTGAAGCCAACGTGCCTCCCTCACCTCCACACTGGAGGGATGACGCAGGGGAGAACATAGAATTGCTTGGCCCTCAACTGGGTTAGGACCATTGCAGGTGACGCAGTGTTGAAGACACTTTAAAGCACTACCAGCCACGTTCAGGAACTCTGTTCACAGGTACCCTACCAGCATAATGAGGCTAACTGTGACTCGTGGGGCCCAGAGCTAGAAGAAAGAAAAGGCAGCAGCTTTCTCTTGGGCAGTACACTGGATTGAAGGCAAAGAGGGATAAAGCGACAGATGATTGTGACTCTCGTGAGGGGGGGGTGAGCTGGGAGTGCTGATTCTCTGATGGTAACTGACAGGTGTGAACCATGCTCAGCCCTCCCTCCCAGGGAAGAAAAGCAAAGATTCAAAGTAAGCATGATACTAGTTGGTTTACCAGTGTTCCTTCCAAGGAGACATATATTTTTTAATAAATGATAGTTGCAATGAACAATGGCTCAGAGACCTTCTTGAAGGAGTCGAGTAGGGTGGTTGGGGTCCAACAGCAGGAAGAACTCAGACCAATGTTTCCTAGTGCCAGGGGAGGGGCAACTGACCAGGCAGTCCTTGAGAAGGGTGTGGCTCTGGGTGATGCTGGATCCTTTGCTAAAACTAAGCTAAAAGTGTATACTGAGGCTTCTACCCTGGCCTAGAAGCTACCCTTAACACTCTCAGCTGGGTAGGAGCCATGTCCTTGGGGGCAAAATGCTGACACTTTTCTAAAAATTCTCTGTGGTAGAAAATGCTACCATAACAAAGTGCATGCTGGAGAATCGGGGGCCAGCCTACGATCACAGCAGAGCTGCCTACCTGCCAGCTACCGCCGACCTACAATGGAGGCAGGATGGGCCCAGCCTGGAGAGGGTGCCAGGCGTCCTTGTGGCCCTGGAGCTGGGGAAAGTGCTTGGAGCAGGTATTTCTGCTTATGGCTGATGTCATGTAAGCAGGAAGAAACCTGAAGTGGTGCTGCCATAATTAAGGTAAAGGTACACGACTGAAACCTGAATGGTTGAACCACCCCTAAGGTGTGTGGGCTGAGCCCCAGGAAGGATGATTGCCCTCTCATTTGTGGGGTTTCATGATATGCACAGAGCTTGCCTCACTATATTCTCTTGTGTGTTATAAGGTAGCCCAATAAAGGGAACCCCTAAAGAGCTCTGTGGGACTGAGGAAATTCACTTGGCTTGTAAGTGCACTATGCTGAGACTCTGTCTTCACAGTTGATATCCTGGCTACAGAAAGTACAGCTGGAGGAAATTAAGCCCCCCCAGCACAAGAAAACAACCGAGTAACTTAGAAACAGCAAAGGGAGACAGGCCCCCTGGTGTGTGGGACCAGACTGTCAGCAGGGCCTTGTCTCTGGGAAGAGTCAGGTGGGGTCCTCACTAGTCTGCTCCTGACTGAAGCCAAGTCTGACTAAATTTCTTCGTCTCTAACAGGAAGAACTCAAAAATACCCACAGTTTGATGCCTGTGACTAAATAAAATACTTATTCAAACAAACACAAATTATCAACTCTATCCTACTTTGAAAGTGCTTTCAGACATTAGCTAAGGAAAGTACACTCTTTACCAGAAGCAAGTGCAGATACTGAGGGGCCAGGAGTGAAACTAATAAGGACACAGGAGAATGGAGTTGAGAACTGAGACCCTGAGAAGGAACCTTGGGTTCAAGCAGAACATTACTAAAGGCCACCAGTCTTTTCTGATGGGACAATGCCTGCCTGGTCTAAGCCAAGGGAAGCAATAAGGTGAGCAGGGGTGCCCAGCATTCACCTTTTCAGGGTAGCCTAGAGGCCTCTTTCTCCACATGGATGGCCTGTCTCCACTTAGTCTTGCCACTCCTCAGGTTTGGATTGTTGGCTTGGTTTCCAGCTGGGCTGCCATGGCTTCAATTCCACAAATCTTTTTTTATCCATCCAGTAATTTCCTTGGCACCTCTAGGACATAGCATTGTCACTGCAAATAACTTTGGAAGCTCAAATTCCAATTTCCTCAAAAGCCGCTGCTTCCACTACTTCCAAGAGAAAGCAAAGCTAGCTCCCGCACCTCTGGATTCCTTCCCAGAGGTGGGTACCTGTGCTCTGTCAGAAGCTAGAACTTTAATAATGACACCCCAAGTATTCTGTATATGTAGAGCTGTCACCACTGGGCACAGTGACTCCCTCTAGTGGGTTTTTCGATAGAGGGCCACTCCCTCTTCCCACATGGAGATGGAATTGACCTCCTCTTTTGTGCATTGTCATCTGTCACCATACACATATGTGTATTCCTTCATCAGTTGCCAAAAACAACTGGGAAGGAGATGTCTTATTCTCACTGTTTTTCAGGTAAGAAAACTGAGGCACAGTGTGATTGTATGGTCAATATGTGACAGAGAGGTGAGCCAAAGACAGCCTATGGCTCCAGTAGCTGTGCTCCCAGGCACTCCAGCAGCAGCCTGTTGCTGTGCCCAAGACCTTGTCCTGTCCCTGTTTATGTGCCTTTTCTCACAGAGCTGTCTGCTCTTTCACACATGCCCTTAAATGCAGCCCCAGAGAGGAACACGGATGAGTGAGTAGCCGTCTGTCTGAGCCCTGAGGACAGGACTAACTAGGCCCCTGCCTATAGTCATGTTTTACTTTCTGACCTTGCATCTTCTACTGGGATCTTGCTCTGTTTGCTTTCTTTCCATTCTCCTTCAACCTCTTGGTCTTGCTCAGCTCATTCCCCTAATGTTCACTCTGCTGTCTTTCCCATAGCTATCTGGCCATCTGCTCTGTGCCACATACAAGTGACAACACGTGCTCAACTGGGGCTATCCTTTCACAGCAACTGAGAGCTGTCAGAGGCCAGCATTTACTTCCCCAACAGGAAATTCCAAGACCCTAGAAACTTGACCAAATCCTGTTCCCACTCTTCCCCAGGGGACTTCATTTTACTCTGAGCATGCCCCTCCCCTTCCATTGGCTCCCCCAGCCAGCAGCTCTGGCCCCTTGTCCCTCTGGATACACCACATTTTCCTACCCCCAGGCTCAATGCTGATCTGACTCCTTGGGTCATATAGACTTTGCAGCCAAGACATGGTGAAGATTTATGACTCTTTAGTTCATTGTCACTATCCCTATTCCACCCTGTATGTCAGGTGTTGCTGCCCCCAGTGTCCGACAGCTAGTGAGGGGCTTGGTTTGTCTTTCTGGTGGGCTTATAGAATATGGGTGAGGGGTTAGGTACAGAGTATGACTGTTCCCAAAGCAGCACACCACCGAAAAGTCTCACCTCAGGATGAATGATGACTTCCCCATAGGTGCATAGGTGGAATCACCTCTACACTATTCTGTTATTGCCTCCAGAGAGCAAGAGAACTGCACATAGCTTCAAGAGAAGTGTAAGAAGGAGTGGCTAGAATCTTAGGTTCCAGTGGCCCTCCCCACTCCCCCTTTTCGGAGGGAATGTCAACAGATCCAACCTGGAAGGTGTCTTGTGATGCGTGAGCTGCTTTGATAAGGGTGGTTATAGCTACAACTCCACCCTTCTGGATCTGTGAGTCTTTTGGCTTCAACCTCGTGCATGTTCCATGAGCCTTGGAGGGGATGACATAAGTGACTATATTCTTCCTTTCGGCTGAGCACTGGGCAACTGTGCTACAGCAACAGTCACTTACCCCTGAGTAGCCTAACTGTGCCTCCATAGGAGCTCTTCACTGCAGAACAAACGTTTTTGATTGAGGCTGACACTGCAATAGTCTATGTGCATAAATCCACATGTTTAGGAGGCATGTGATATTTAACAATAACAATTATTTTCCCACCAGGGCCTATGACCTCTTTAGCCACAAGTTTTGTTCTAACTTATAGTACCAGATATAAATTACCTCCTTTGGAGCAGGCCTTAAATGCAATGGGAAAGGTACTAGTTGCACCCATGATACTCTGTGCCACTACTACAGCTGCTAGCAATTTTGCCTACAAGGTAGATGTGCAGTATATGGATTCACAGTCTGGGAGGATTGAAGACAATTCTCTCCCAGAAGACTGCATACTGCACCTTCCAGCACTGTGAAAGCTAGCCAACTGGGAGGGAACCTTCAGCTGAGTCTCAGATTGATTTCTCCATGCCCTGCAACCAAAGCACACACAAAGCAATGAAAGACGGGGTCCTTAAAGCCATCACATTGTGGCATACAACCAACAGCAATAGCCTTTATCATTCTGAGGTATTCTAGGGCTTCGCTGGCCAGCAAGTCAGGGTGGTAGCTCATTCCTGGCATTGAGCTTTTTCAATTAATAACGTTATGTTCTGGGAACATCATTTCTCCTCAACACAGAGTACTTTCGTTCATTCTTTAGCCACTGTTCTAACATTTACAGGTACAAACTATTGTTTTCTCAGTTACCTGTTGTGTATAATCTGTGCCTTATACAAACAAAAGCTCCCAAGAATCAAATCTCTGCCTAGCCTTTACACCTTATATGAACTGATTTTCCGTGCTTGCTAATGTCGGTGCACTGTCTTTGGTGTGATTAGCACTATACCTAAGCAATATGATGAAATCTTTTTACAGTGATTAGGCAGGATCTCTGAAAGTCTACCACTGTTCATGGCACCAAGCAAGTATCAGTTGATCTAGGAGTCAGTACCTAAATGGGTACTCAAGAAAAGTATTAGCAAGGTTCAATACATGAAAAGATCTCATCCCTTTTGTCAATTGTTTCACCAAAAGAGCAAAGATTGGAACAGTGGCATGATGGGAGATAGGTACTACTTATATAATCTATAATTTTTATATTATAAATCTGTATCTCTCTATAGTCAATCATTTTACATAATCCGTTTTGCTGCCTCATCCAGTGGTGCTGCCGTGAGCACCCACACACACCCCAGACCAAATGGGCTTGGTAGGGGTGACTCAAGCTGCTTGGCCTGGTCCAAGGTCAAGAGGGAATGAAGCTACACTACCTCCTGGCTTGCTCACTGTATTGGCTGTGAGGGGGAGTCTGACGGGTACCTTCTGGCTGTATCTGGGGTATATTTTGACATCTTCATCCCTTAATTTCCCTAGCACACCTTCATGAAATTTAAAGAATCTTCTAATCCAGAGTTCTTCATCAACCACATCTGGCTGCTGAGAGGGGTCTGTGCTTGGTGATAATCTCTGCATAATTTTTTTGCAGGAGAGAAATGTACACAGCTTACTCTGGGGGATAACTACCCATTCCTGGGACATACCATCTGCACCTGTATCGTTTTCATAATTTATGCCTTCTATGAACTCTTCTTTAGTCTTTAAAGCCTTCTAGAAGTTCACTAGCACGGCATTTGGCTGTCATTTTCCCCCCTTGGGAAGGCTAGCTTGACACAAATCTTGCTATAGTTGCTCTCAAATAAGCAAAACAGACACCTTTCTCTGCTTTGTCCTTTTTTTTTTTTTAAATCATCTCTGTTCTTTTACACTTTAAAGGCCCAATTTATATGTCAGTCTAAGTTACTCAGATCAGCCACTAAAGTTCCATACTAGTTCTAAAGTCCATATTGAATTAAATTCTTAACTCTCTGGTGATCAGCGAGCTGGGCAGCAGACATCACCTCTCGGATTCTTTCAGTAATTCTGGGCTCCTCTGTTGTCTTCCAGATCCTGATATATATGAGGACTTCAGCCTGTGATAACCAAGTGTCCCTAATGGCTCACATGAGCCAGGCCATCAGTGACTGATTTCCCTCATACTGCCTGGGGTTATGCAGCTTTGGATGGATAGTTATATTATTCAGTCTCATTACTTTCAAAGCACTGTCATCCTACATGTGCTCATGTCTGACAGTCTCATAAGCCAGGCTGTGAGAAGCTCCATCATTCATTTGTAAAAATGTTCCCTTAACTCAAGCATCCCCAGTGGTAGGTATTCCCAGATTATCATAGTTTTTTGTACTGGGCCATTTAAAGGCTCCAGTCTGCATGCTGAGTCATGGATTTTCCCTTCCTCTGTAACAAATGTTGAATCTAAGGGTTAGCTTGTATCATGTGTACCTCATCATCTTCTTGTTATACAATTCTTCCTATGGGTCCCAAGGTTTTAAATCACAAGAAGGGCTCTCTAGCATAGATATAACTTATGCTGTCTTTTTCCTTGCACCCTGATAGCTTTAAGAAACAGCAAGTCAAGGCTGGGGCTGGGGCTGGGGCTGAGGCTGAATATAGATTCAACTCAGCTGGTAGAGTGCCTAGTACACACAAAGCCCTGGGTTTGATCCAGTACTGCATACTGGGCTCTGTGCCACATGCCTATAAGTCCAGTACTAGGGATGTGAAGACATGAAGATCATAAGTTCAAGGCCACCCTTGGCTATATAAAGAGTTCAAGGCCAGGCTGGGCCTCATGGAGACCCTGACTCAAGCAAGCAAATGATAAAGCACAACAAGCCAGCACCTCCATGTCACCCTTCCCTTTCCCAGTTTACAAATCAGAGGGTAACATGGAGGATACTATGTCTTTTTCTTCTTGTAATTCCCCTTTACATGGTCAAGGTTTGTTCTGTGAGATAGCTGCACCTCAGCTTCATGTCTTATCACCCACCCCTGCAACTGACACTACAGCTTCTTCTAGGGACTGTGATATGTTTTCTAGTTCATCAATGGTTTGGGGGACATCCCATTCATCAAGTAGGTATGACACCCCACACTAAATAGAGAAGATGGTCCTCCATAGGATTCCAACCAAGGATGCTCCCCTCTGTTTCTCTTTGGTTGCATGTCCTATCATCCACTGCAGAAGGCATGCAATTATCACCACAGCAAGAAGGCACACCCTGCTATACCACATGGGGAAAGGTATCCATATCTGGATGCCCCTGTGGACTCTCTACTGTTACAGGAATCAGCCTCAGTTGTATGTCTCAGCACCTGTTGAAGGGGCCATGTCACCCCCCCCCCAAATTTATCTTTGGTTCTGTCATGTCTCTGTTTTAGGTACCAAGTGTTTGGGGGAGCCTTTTCTAGGGAGATAGAACAAATGCCTACTTCCCCTAGATAAGACACCAATCACAAACCAAAGTACAATTTTACCAAAGTCCAGTTTGATGAACTAACAAGTTTATTTAACGTACTTCTAGAACCCCAGGTGAGGGAGGGTTTACTTAAGGAGTGTGGGTGACCTCCAAACAGACACATCATGAAAGAGCCTCAGCCCAGTGTGAATGAGGATGTCTCCATGGTTGTAGAAGTGAAGCCTAGCCTCCTTCAGTGAGTCTGTCACACTGTGTATACTCTCACTTCCTGAGACCATAAGACCATGTGCTGCTGAGGCATGATTGTATGTATCTGGCAAGAAGCCGCAGTCAGGTGACAGTCTAATGACCCTCCCAACCTGCTGCTATGATGAAGCATCAATACGCATGATCAAGGGTGGCTTACAGATAATCACAGCTGCTCTGAGGGAGAAAATAACAGCTGTTAGACTCAGAGGACACTGTTCTGCAACATGTGGTCTCTGCCCTTGTATAAACTACAGTCTTGGAAGTAGTCAGACAATCACACACACACACACACACACACACACACACACACACACACACACACATCTGGTAAGTTCTGTTATTGAAGGCTCAATGACTAACTGTAATGTCCTGTTGGAACAAACCTGGCATGGTGGAAAGAAGTCCCACGTGTCTGTCCCGGGCGCTGTGGCTCTGGGTGGGACAGCAGACACGCAGGAAGTGCCCAAGAGTCTTCCCACACAGTCCGTTGGGCAGGTGGGGGCTGTGGAAGCATTTTCGGGCCCTGCCCGTGGGTGGGGAAGGGGGCCATTCCTGGGGAATGTGCAGCAGCCGTCTCCGTGCATTATCTAGACCGGGGCACCACATTTGCTGCAGGGTGCTGCAGACAGGCTAGCCAGAGCGCAGCTGCGGTTCCCGCCGCCAGGACCGGGTCTTGGTGGCTTGGGGCGCCCAGCTAGATGCTTAGGTTTGGGTGAATGGGTACGGTCTAGGAGCGCTGGGAAGCCCTCAGCAAGAGATTAGATACAGCTCCTTAATCGAGGGCCGGATCCCTCGCTTCCCACAGCGGGTTCAGATGAAGAGACAGTTGATAATTCTAAGACATTTATTTTCTTTCTTCTTTTCTTTTTCTTTTTTCTTTTTTGGTTTTTTGAGACAGGGTTTCTCTGTGTAGCCCTGGCTGTCCTGGAACTCACTCTGTAGACCAGGCTGGCCTCGAACTCAGAAATCCACCTGCCTCTAAGATGTTTATTTTCATTGTGGAGAGTGGCGTGGATGGAATTGTACCCCCACCCCTCTAAGAGAGGGGTGGCAAATATAGTAAATGGGAAGGGGCGTGGCTATGCCTCTACCTGAGGAGGGGTGGTACGTGACCATGACTGGAGCCAAAAGCCTCCTGAGAGTGTTGGCATAACATTTTCTGGTCCCACCGGGTCACCCAGAATTTATGCCTGTGCTCAACCGGGTGCCAGACTGTCACAGATCACTGCCTCACAATGTCCCACAAATTAGCCTTTCTTCCTTTTCACTCTCCTACAATTTACCCATTGTTGTCTAGGTTAACATTTTTTTTAAAAGATTATGTTTATTTTATTTATATGAGTACACCGTAGCTGTCTTCAGACACACCAGAAGAAGGCATCAGATCCCACTACAGATGGTTGTGAGCCACCATGTGGTTTTTGGGAATTGAACTCAGGACCTCTGGAAGAGCAGTCAGTGCTCTTAACCGCTGAGCCATCTCTCCAGCCCCCTGTGGTGCATGTTCTTGGTTGGTGGTTGATATGGGCCCACCCTTGTGTAGTCCCGAGTGCTATATGAAATCAAGCTGAATGAGCCATGAAGAACAAGCCAGTAAACAACACTCCTCCATGCTTCTGCTTCATTTCCTGTCTCCAGGATTCTATCTTGAGTTCCTGCCCTGACTTCCGTGGATACTAGACTATAATGTGGAAGCACGAGCAAAATAAACTCTTTACCCCCCAAGTTCCTTAGGGTCATAGTGTTTCACCACAGTAACAGACACCCTAAGAAGACAATGTGATGATTGAGTTTTCTTATTTGAGTGTACAATGTTAAGAGCAAGTGGGGTAGAAGGCAATCAAGAGGGTACAATTTAGACAGAAAAAGGCCACTACAAAGCTTAATGTTACAGCATGTGCTGAAAGAGATTGATTATTAAGGAGATTAGTGCCACCAAACCTTGGAACAATGGGAAGGGTGTCCTCAAGGTCAATATTTCCCACATAGCTGCTATGCTTCTAATTTGTGAAAGGAAAAGGCCTACTGAGTTTTCTGCTCCCAGAAAACAGCATACAAACATTACTGCAAATATAACTTAAGGGACCAGGGTCCATCCCAAGGTCCAATCACACTTAACATTGGCTTTGGAGGCATGAAAAGAATAAGTGTGAAGGGGCCATGTGCTGTTCCTCTACAGTTCCAGAGAACCACTGAGGGTAGGCACAGTGTGGTAATGCTGGAGTCACTGCAAGAAGAGGGGCCTGAGAGGGTGTGAAGCTGCAGAGTGAGACCTACAGACCTGCATTGTAGTGGGGTCCCCAAGATGTTGGAGATGCCAGAACTGTAAGATATCTGTCAATAAAAGCTGCGTACAGAGAGTAGAACCAGCCCAAGAAAGAGTTATGTGCTGTAAGAAGCAAAGCAGGAAGGTGGGGCCATTTAAGCCCCATAAAGGTGAAGTCCCAGGCACCACAGATGGAACTGCAGGATTTGGGTCTGTCCTGATGGGTTCCATTGTTTTTGTCCAGTATATCCTTACTGTCACCTCATTCCTTCTTTTTTGAATGGTTTCCATCCAGTTCAGGACCAACATGAAGACCAAGCTGTGCATCTGCTACATATGGAACCACAAATTCTTTTTTAAAAATCTTCTTTTTATTTATTTATTTATTTATTTATTTATTTATTTTCACTCTAGATTTTATCCTCCTCCTGTCCACCCTCTGACTGTTCCACATCCCATACCTCCTCCCTGACCCCTGTCTCCATGAAGATGTCCCCACCCCCATCCTCTATCCCACCAGATCTCTAAACTCCCTGGGGCCTCCAGTCTCTTGAGGGTTAGGTGCATCTTCTCTGACTGAACCCAGACCCTGCAGTCCTCTGCTGTATATGTGTTGGGGGCCTCATATCAGCTGGTGTATGCTGCCTGGTGGGTGGTCCAGTGTCTGAGAGAGCTCAGGCACCAGGTTAGTTGAGACTGCTGGTCCTCCTACAGGGTCACCCTCTCCTCCTCAGCTTTTTTCAGCCTTTCCCTAATTCATCCACAGGGATCAGCAGCTTCTGTCCATTGGTTGGGTGCAAATATCTGCATCTGACTCTTTTCAGCTGCTTGTTGGGTCTTCCAGAGGGCAGTCTTGATAGGAATCACACATTCTTAATTAAAAATGCAAAAGTGCCCTTATAGTCTTCATAAACCAGGCCTCCATCACTATCTCCCAACATTCTTATCCTCTAAGCTTCCACAGACTAGCCCACTGAGCTCTGAGCACTAGATGTTCACCTCACCCCCCCCCCCCAACTCAAAGGATAAACGCCACTAAAACTTTCACCAAAACACATGGCCATGTCTGTCAGAGCAATAACCCACGAACTGGTACCAATTTATGTCTTAGAATTTCAATAGTTATGATAAAGTATTATGACTATAAGCAATTGAGGAAAGGGTTTCTTTTGCTTATACTCCTACATCATAGTCCATTATGGAAGGAAGTCAGGGCAGGAACTTAAGGCAGGATCCTAGAGGCAGGAACTGAAGCAGAAGCCATGGAGAAACTCTGTTTCTCATGGCTTGCTCAGCCTGATTATAATACCCTGGACCAACAGTCCAGGGAAGACATCATCCACCATGAGCTGGTCCCTCCTGCATCAATCATCAACCAAGAAAATGTACCACAGGCATGCCTACAGCAATCTAGTAAGGCCATTTTCTCCATTGAGGTTCCCTTTTCCAAAATGACTCTAGCTTGTGTCAAGTTGACATAAGACTAACTAGTACACCATGCCACAGATAGCAAAAACATCATGCAGTCTTGAGACTTCCTCTGCCAAAGAAATTAGTCCATTACTTTCCTTATGACTTCAGGGAAGTCCCCAGAACATGGGCTTAGAAAGCAGAAGGTGCCACCCAGATTTAGAGTATGTTTTCCTACTTCAAATAATCTGATCAAGAAAATCCCTCACAGGAGTGAGCAGCTGGTGCTTTAGTTGATTCCAGAAGCAGTCAAGTTGATAACCAAGATAGAGCCACCACAGCCCCATTGCTCTGTCATGTAGCTGCCTACTGTCATGTGGCATGTCCATGCTCATAACTCAAATGGTATGGTTGGTTTTCATTGCCTCTTACAATCTTCTCTGGACAGATTGTAAGATTTACAGCTTGCTTGCTGGTGTGTTTTTCTTTCAAACTCTAATAAAATTGTTCTTGAGTGTCATAAAAATAATCCTTTAATGGATTGTATGATCCAGTTCAAAGTCCTTAGATAGTGGAAATCGTTCACCCGACCTTTTAACTTTTTCTCACCCAGCATTCCCTGTTGAATCCTCCATACAGCAACTACACAGAGCCATG
The DNA here is from genome assembly GCA_019843965.1 of Rhynchomys soricoides. NCBI lineage: Eukaryota > Metazoa > Chordata > Mammalia > Rodentia > Muridae > Rhynchomys > Rhynchomys soricoides. The sequence goes on along the minus strand of JADRCH010007604.1, from coordinate 458,999 downwards.
TATGGTGCCTCGTACAGAAAGATTCTGTGCCTTCGCTCTGCTATTTGCTTCCTCTGGAAACACCCTTCTTCTCATTTCTTATGTCCAAATCTCATATTTGGTTTTCTTTCTTTTTGTCTTGGTCAGTTGCCTAGGATGGCCTAGCTTCCAGAGTGCATATAGGCAGGTAGTGTATACAGTGCTATAGGCATGCCCCACCATGTCAAGCTCAAATCTTATCTTTAAAGCCTACTTCAATATTCTCCACAAAGCATGTCTTTTACTTTGGGATCCTTGTTCTTCCCTGACTAGATATTTCTGCACAACCCTTCCACTTCTAATATTGTATCAGTTCTAATAAAACGTAAGCCCAGCCTTTCCTGCTATCCAAACATAAAACTCACTGAGGGAAAGATCTTTGTCTAAACCACAATCATTTATTGGCTAGAAGAACAGATGAATGAACAAATAAAAGAATGCATGAATTGCCCAAATGGGAAATCATTGGTGGCTTCTGGATTAATATCAAGGAAAGGGCTTGAAGGTATGTGGGCTGATACATGACTATTGTCACTGATCATGTATTCCCATCATCATTTTTCAGGGAGCTATGACACTATCAAGTCAAACAAATGCTGCTCACATTCACCTCTTCCATCTCTTATTCTAACAAGTGGCCCTACTGTAGAGATGCATGGCCTCACAAAAGGTGAGACTCTCCAAGGACTACAAAGTTGTGGGGGAGCAGGGTTGAGGACTTGCAAAAAGCAGTTGGTTTTGCTGTTGTTGTTTTAGAGACAAGGGCTCACTATGTAGCTCAGGCTGACTCTAACTAAAGATCTTCCTTCCTTGGCTTCCTAATTGTTGAGATCATAAGGACATGCCACGATATTTGGCTTATCTTATTTTTTTCTTAGATAGGGATGGCTGTATTTTGAGATAGAATTTTAGAATAAAATGCTGTAAAATACTAGATTACTGGGCTCTTAGCTAAGGACAGAGCTCTCCACGATAAGTGGCAAAAATATTTTTCCAAGAGCTTTGATTATATGATAAAGAAACTTGAAATTGAAAGCAGAGAAGAAAAGAGAAAAGTACTCTGATATTAAAATCAATTGCCTGTAGATAATCTTAGATATGACACCAAGAACAGCTCTCAGGGAGCCACTCATGAAGCCAAAGAAAATCTAGAAAACACCACAAATAGAACTTACAACTTCAGATGTTTCTGTTCTAATACACAGCAAACACATTTTTACTACATAAAATCATCAATATTCAACTATCTTTTACTTACAAAATGGCAGCCTTATATGGTTCTACCTTACAGTCGAGAATTAAGCTGAAATGTTAACTAAAGCATACAAGATTAGGTGCCATTAAGTTTTAGAAGGATACAACTTATAAGAGGAATCTGGCATTAGAAGAAATATTAGGCAGCCACCCTTTAGAATGGGAGGTGATATTGAACTATATAAGTCTACAAGGCTGAAGTCCTCTACAGAGTGATAACAGTTACAAGGAGAAAGGGAGAGAACTTACAGGGTGAAATACATTGCATACCATCACCCAGGTAACAGGCAGAAATGGATATTGCGTATTGCTGATGGATGCAGAGCACACAAGTTTTAACATGACTAAATACAGTAGAACTGGGAGACCTGGACCAGAGTTGCTGTGTTGGACATGGTGACACACACCATAACCCTAGCATGTGGACCATGGAAGCTGGAAACACAAGGTCACCCTCAGCTTTACTAGGAGTTGGAGGCTAGACTGTCCCAAAACCAGTTACTTTAAGATTCACTTGCAAAACATTTAAAGATTATTATTTTTCCTGAAAGTATTACCAATCAGAAAGAACAACAAAATCAACAAGATTCGTTATTGATAACTTAATTACATACCCATAATGAATTGACCCATAATAATTAGTGAAGTAGAAACTTGAAGAGTGACCATATACATCATCCTAAAATTTGTGGGAGTTTAAGGTTAGTCAGTACCAAAGTGTTTCATCTTAAAATGTAAGAAGGCAGATTTGAGAAAGTTCAGAGGAAATAGAGGTAATGTGAAGGCAGGGAAGTAGGGGTCCTATATAACCTGGGGCCTTGTGCATGCTTGGCAAGGGCTATACCACAGAGGTCTCCTAATTCTTTTTGCTTTTTATTTTGAGATGGGTTCCCACTAAGTTATCTAGGTTGGCCTTGAACCTGTGATATTCTTACTGCAGCATCAAGGGTAGGTAGGATAACAATTATACCACTAAGGCCAGCTTAGATCTCACTTTAAATCACATCTGTGTCACTGAGCAGCTGTCATGTTGTGGTTTGAGTGTGCAATGTCCTCTGTAGACTTAGGTATTTGAACTCTTGGTCCCTATCTGAGGATGCTATTTGAAAAGGGTTTGGAACCTTGGAAGGTAGAATCTTCCTGGAGGAAGTGAGTGCTCTATATCGCCCTCTTCATTCTCTGCTTTCTAAAAGAGCAGATTCAATGTAACTATTCAGCCTGTTGCTTCTGCAATCACAGCCTTCCCTGTCTACTAGCAAGTCTTCCTTGCCACAGTGGACAGTATCCATCAGGACCTGTAAGCTAAAATAAAGCCTTTCTCCCCCCTTTTTTCTTCTTTTTTTTTCTTGAGAAATTTTTTCATACTTTACATTTCAAATGTTTCCCCCTTTCCAGATCTCCCCTTTGGAACCTCCCCATTTCCTCCCCTCTCCCCCTGCCACTATGGGGTTATTCCCCCAACCACCCACCCACCCACTCTCGTCTTCCCTCCTTGGCATTCTCCTACACTGGGGGATCTAAAACCCTCAGGCCCAAGGACCTCTCCCTTAAGTTGCTTTTGTCAGGGTATTTTATCACAGGATCAGAAAAGTAACTAAGACAGTTGTCTTAGTCAGGGTTTCTATTCCTGCACAAACATCATGACCAAGAAGCAAGTTGGGGAGGAAAGGGTTTATTCAGCTTACACTTCCACGTTGCTGTTCATCACCAAAGGAAGTTAGGACTGGAACTCAAGCAGGTCAGGAAGCAGGAGCTGATGCAGAGGCCATGGAGGAATGTTACTTACTGGCTTTCTTCCCCTGGCTTGCTCAGCTTGCTTTCTTATAGAGCCCAAGACTACCAGCCCAGGGATGGCACCACCTACAATGCCCCCCCCTTGATCACTAATTGAGAAAATGCCTTACATCTGGATCTCATTGAGACATTTCCTCAGCTGAAGCTCCTTTTTCTGTGGTAACTCCAGCTTGTGTCAAGTTGACACAAAACCAGCCAGTTCAACAGTTAATTTAAATTCCTTAAACTTTCCAAGCTTCATGTTCAGTAGAATGACAAGGAGGGGGGAGGGATCTGAGAGAAGTCTGGAATCACAGATTTGACAGAGTTGTTTTGACTATTAAATGAGAGCACTTGTGTTAGATTTCTTTAAAGCTGGACATACAAGCAGATAACTTACTAATGTCAGTATATATATGGAAAACAAGCATAGACATTTCGTTTCATTCATTCTTTCAATAATATTTTTAGAAAGTGCCAGGTGCTATGCTAGTCACTGGACTGTACAGTTGTAAAGAAAACACATCGCATTGTCTTCCTGGAGCTTAAGAGACACTGGTGGATGGGGCTGGAGATGTAGCTCAGCTGGTAGAATGCTTCCTATTGTGCCTGAAACCCTGGGTTCAATCCCCAGCACTGAATGGGCAATGTACACTTATTATCTCAGCACTTGGAAGGTGGACTAGGGAGGACCTGGAATGAGCTTTGCAGATGAGTGGGCTAGAGTTAGAAGGGAGGCTGGTGGACAAAATGGCAACGTTTCAAGAGTTAGCAATATGTAAAGGAGGAAAGACTACAATAAATCTGAGTATTGGATTGAAAATGGAGGCATCAGTAGAATTCCATGGTTTTATACATGTGCATGTGGGGAATCATGTATGTGTATGCACATCCCCGCATGTTTATTTCCTAGCTCTGCTCACTCTGAAGAGTGTCACCCCAGTTAACAATGAATGTTAACTAGGAATTAGATCTTGGGACCTATCACCATTCTCTATCCAAAAGAACCATATCTCTTTGAAGAAATCACTTACTCCAAGATCAGGGCAGGAAATGTATGAGATGGGCCTGGAGTATCTCACTGTCCCACAGGTAAAGAAGTGCTTATAGAAAATGGGGACATGCCAAAGGAGCACAGAATAACTAATGACAATGGTGAATTATTATCCACAGAACAAGTAAGACTCTACTAATGTATAGTAAAATGTAGGTTGAAAGGAGAAATGGATTAATGGATAAATAAGTGGAGATAGGCTCTGGCGGAGCATTTACATGGACAAGATCCTGGAGGGAATTAAAAGTGGGGGAGCAGAAAATGCCTTATCTTGTTAAAGCCAACTAGTAAAGGTAAAAATGGAGACAGAAAATCCAACAATTGGCAAGCCTCCACAGTAAAATGGACCCAGGTTAAGACTTATTAATGGATGCTAAAACTTGCTTGTGAACATTAATGAGGAACAGGATATTTACTTAGCCTCAAATTATCTTCCACCAAGGACTCCATAATTACTAACTACTAAGTACAAAATGTTTATCAATTAACTTTGCACTGGAGAAATCTGGCAGAGACCATCTTAACTCTAAGTCCGTAATAGGGCAAATTGACACTGAGTGCTTGGTGGTGGGCAATGGAAAGCAATGTGACCAGGAACACTGCTTTTGTGGCTCTGCTTGTCCAAAGTGGGTAAACAGAATCTAATCAGCAGGAAACATTTGACCTAAACTTCGGTTCATGCTACAAAGCCATTAGTCTGTGCTCTGAAATGTTAAGGTCATTTGCAGGAGATGAAAGGAACATGACAACTAAGTGGGTTTCTGATCTTGACTTTCTGAAGGACTATTAGGACAACCGTTGTGAATGGACCTGTGGAAATAATGGCAGAATTGAATCACTGCTAGTTTTCTGATTTTGATGTTTCTACTAATGTTATGTATGGATTGGATTTTTTAAAACACACTCTTGTAGCCGGCAGGGTATGTTTTGTTTCTGGCTCCTCCTCATGCTCCACCATGCACTCCTTACAATGATATTCTAGCCACATGCCCAGAGACAACAGAGCCCAGCAGCCATGCACTGAAACCTCTGGAAGTGTGAGCCAAAATGAATCTTTCTCCATCTAAGGTGATTTTCTTAGATATTTGTTACAATTGACTAAATAGTGCCCCTATATCTTTGTACACAGTTCATTCTGTTTATAGTTTAGGATTTTTTAAAAGAAGTGTTTTTCTTTTTAAAAATGTCAGCATGCAAAGAGTTTGAAGTGAAGACTTCAGAAGCCTATTAAGAATATGAGAAAGTTATACTGGCAAAGACATCATGAATAAGAAGCATTTATACTTAAGACTAAATTCAGATACCAAGCCCTGACACATGCATAAGAAACTGTGAAATCCGTCTACTTTCAAATACATCACACCTTACAAAATTCACTTTAAATATTGTTATTGAGAATATGTATAACAAAATATTAAACATCATTTTAAATATTATCCTTGAGAATTTGTCTAACAAAAGCTCTCTCAGGTTTTAGAACTAGGAGCAGAGTGACCAAAACATAGAGACTAAATAAACCTGAGTGCTTGAATAGTGTAGTTAGAGGATAATTAGGAACTCCTCTCAGGTTCACAGTGGTGTGTCCTCATGTCACCTGCCCAGCATGTGACACTCTTGAATTCCATAAGTGTTAAGAGTGTTCCTCCAATCTTTCCTCTGTGTTCGTCGCACCTTCGATGTCCTCACTATAATGCTAAATGGTTGAGACATACATGTTTTAGTTCATGGATCACAACAAGTTGAGGAGTCACTATGAATTTGATGCAGAAGAGTTTTTGTTCCCAGAGAGTCTGTGAAACAATCTCAAGAGACTGAGAAAGCAAGCAGTCAGCAATAAAGGAGTGTGGCTGACCTGCATCCATTGGACAAAGGGTGCACAGCAGGTGTTTGCGATTACCCACTTTTATTCCATATGCAACTATTTGAAAACCAATGGCTGGAAATATTATAAATAGAATATAAATCAACCATGAGTGGGAGAGCAACTTAATGTTAATGCAGGCAGAATGAGCATACTGAACCCTGCAGGCCAGGCCTCTCTGGAGAGTGAGATTTGGTTCTTGAAAGGGAAAGGAAGGTGACCAGATCATAGGAGAAATGGCTGAGAGGCTGAAGGATATTGAACCCAAAGAATAAAAAGCTGGATGATGGAGTGGTGGTGAGTAGGGATGACTTCTGTCTTTGATTCTCTAAAGGGCACCTGGAATGGAAATAGCAGACTTATTACTGGGAACCAGATTTTTGTTGAGTATAAGGAAAAGCTGTCTACCAATTAGACAAGCCAAAAAGAAGGGTGTGTTTGAATAGTTATAGGATATGACTCATTCTCAGCCCCCCACGCTCTGACAGGTTCTGACTATGAAGCACAGGATGTGTTTTAATAGACTGGGTAATGAATTTTCAAGGATTTCAAAAAAAAAAAAAAAGATTTCACGAATCTGATGAATTCAAAAGTCAGTGACCACTAGGCATTCCCAACAATGATTATGGTTTTGTGTTATCTCTCGGCTTAGGGAGTTTGGACATTTTGGGAATAAAATATTACATAGATTGGGCAAGTGTGGACTTTCTAGTTTATTCACATGGGACATATCTTTCTCTAGAATGGACTGTTTCAATATAATCCTTAGCTGTTAGGAACATTCACTTTTTTTCTAGAAATCAGCGGATCACTGGGGTGAAAGTCAAAATGCTTTTATTTGAGAAAATTTCAGTCAACATTAAAACAGGGCTTAAGAAAACAAAAGTTCAAGGGAACTATGACCAACCCTGAAACACTTAGAGCTCATGAATATACACCTTCAAGTTGCTGTGAGCCAGTCTGCTTCAACAACTTCCTTCAATCACTATGACTCTTCACTGAAAAGTGACATCACTCTTTTTATCACATGCACCATGGTACCCGTAAGTGACCAGAAGAGGGCATCAGATCCCCTGGAATTGGAGTTACAGATGGTTGTCAGCTGCCATGTTGGTGCTGGGAACTGAACGTTGATCCTCCGGAGGAACAGTAAGTGCTCTTAACTGTTTAGTCATCTCTGGAGACTTTAAATCCAACCCTTTATCTAATAGTTTCATGAGGTTGGCATACAGCAGATTCACCTGAGAAAGAAAACAGCAGACAGACTTTGGGAAAAAGAAAAGAAAACAAAACAACCAGTGTGGGAAAGCTTTCCAGATCCACAGTGATGGCACAGAAGTCTGGCTCTTATGGTCTGAAATCTGAGTTGCTATTGGGAGTACAAATAGTCCTTTCTCAAGGAAGAGGAATCTCAGGGTAGTAGGTCTGTTTAATTAGGAACAGGCAGCTCTAGTAAGGGAGAAGGGAATCAAAACAGAAAAAACTGACTGTTCTTCAGTAACAAGGCTTTTTCCTTACCAAACCTACCCTGGTAAGCTAATGGTCTAGATGCTTGAAACAGTAGTCCCTGGAGAAATGCCTGTTTGACCAGCCATTGTTTGCACAGAGGCCAGCCCTTACCCACACACATTGGCACTGACAGTGATATATCTTTCCAGAGCTCACTCCTGGCAGTCCTCGTAATTAGATTCCACTCAGTATCCCTGTTTCCTCTTCTCCACCCTTTGTGGTTTCACTCCAAGAAATTACTACACAATCTCCTACCACACGAAGTGCTACAGAAGTACTGAACTCTTCGACAATGAAGATCTTTACCTAGTCAAGCAAGGTAGGATGTGTCCTTATGGGAGCCTGTCACGCCTTCTGTGCCCTCTAAGTTATGCCACCCACTGCAGGGTTCTCCCTCCTACCTTTGCTTCATAGCTTGGTTTGAGGCAGCTAAGCTGGCCAAGGAAATCCAATGCCATTCCAGCCCACCTTTTTGCAGATACACACTTGTTCTTGCTACACATAAATATTCCAATATTCCAAGCCTTGATCATTAGCCATACAATCTCTTCTTCTGGGTAGCCTTCCTGAAATCCAAGAAGAGTGGGTGTTTTCAGTTGTCATTGCCACTACTGATTATAACACTCTATCACAACCCCCTTTGTAGTTAAACAAGAGGCGCTAGGCTAGCACTGAGGAAAGATTGCTCCTGGAGAACAGGAGAGTACCTTGAAGATATGGCAGTTGTAGAATGTTCCACAGTGAAGTCTTAGGAAGTGACACAAATATGGAAAAAAGGTACGAAGGCCCTCTTCTACTGAAAGAAAATAAACTCAGAAAGACCAGGTCTTGGTTTCCCTGAAGCAAGAGAAAAATCTGGATCCTGCTTGGATCTTTCATTTTTGCCATCCTCAGCCAATTATCTCCTCAATCCAGAGATGATCAAGAAGCTGTTTTACTGAGTCTCTTAATTTCCTTGACCAGAATGAAGTTCTATTCTTGCAACAGTAATAATATTAATAGTTAGTCTTGAGATAATCTACTAAGCTATGAACAAAGTTCACATTTCTGAGATGGTCCCACAGCCTTATCGGTAGTTTTTAACACCACTAATCACAAAATGACATTAACATCTTCATAGTATTCTACAATAGTGAAAAGGAGTGGTATAAGAGCAACTGTCCCTGCCCTTGTCTAGGAGATAGGAAACAGTATTCATGCTGAAGCCTTCATTTACCAAGTATGCCTCAGGCTCTGGAGGACAAAGATGTCATAGAAGACTTGAGAAGAAGCTTCTTGAGTGGCAAGGATGTCATTGGCTTTTATTCACTATTGTATTGCTTAATTAAGATGGGGACCTTGCTATGTTGTCTAGTCTGCTCCGAAATTCCTGGGTTGCAGTGATCATCCCATCTCAGCCTCCCGAGTGCTGGAACTACAGACCCATACTACCTTACCCAGCTGCCCATCAATTAGATCTATAAAAAATACTATGTATAAGACACTATGATAATGAGGATGCTGAAAGAGATAAGCCAAAGCTCTCATGTTAAAGGACACACGGCAGCTTTGTGGAAACAAGGCATTTATTTGCATATAAAGATGACTTCATAGAGCTGAGATTATATCTCAGTGACAGAGTGCTTGTCTAGTTTGTGAGGCCCCGGATTCTACCCATAGTATCACATGGGAAAATGAGTTCCCAAGGTATTTTTAAGGGTTTGTTAGAGTGCCATGGACATTAGGTGCGCTGGTATAGTGGCCAAAAAGAACACTAGCAGAGCTTAGTCAGAGGCAGTCTAGTTTGCCTTAGATGTTTATTAACCTTATAAACATCTACTTTTCAAATGTAGTCATTTCTTTCTCTCCATTCCTATAGCAAGCTTTATATTTCTCTAATATAAGTTATATCACATAATTTTGAAATGTCTTATATTTATTTCTTCCAGCATGCTGAATTTTTTTTGTGGTACAGAATTCCATGTTTCATTTTTTTGTATCCTTGGAGTCCAACACTATGCCTGGTTCACAAATAAAGACACAAGTTTGCCAAATGAATTAATGAATGAAGAAATGATTCAATCCTCAATCAAATGCCACCTTCTCAGTGAAGTTTACCTTGATTGTTTACAACTTCTTGCATAAACTTTTTCCCCCTGTAAACCACTTCTAATACATCACTGTCTTTCTCCTTTACTCAGCGGGGTGAAGTGACACTTTTGTGTCTTTACAGCCTGACACAGTATTTGGTGCATAGTAAGAATGTAGTTTTCTTAACTACATGAATGAAAAGGTGATCAAACAAATCTGATCTTACAAGGGAGACATGAAAAAGCTCTAGATCTGCAGAGATTATAGGATAGACAGCAGGTCAGTGGTTGCTAGAGGCTGGAGGAGATTTTACATGCCAGGGGACTGCTGGCATGTCCCCTATCATGAAAAGCTTCTGTAGTAAACATTTTAAATGCCATATTCAGCAGATCTCTGAACAGTTTAAGTATACCTGATTTAGTTACTTGCTTTAGGCTTAACTTTGAAAGCATACACAAAAGGCTGAATAAAGCTTGTTCCTTCTGGTGTGTCTGAAGACAGCTACAGTGTACTCATATACATAAAATAAATAAATAAATCTTTAAAAAATAACATCAAAACAAAATCTTTTGAGTTAGCCATGATTGTGAAGCAATGGAATAGTATAGGCTACTTGTGTAGAATATCTGTGAGGCTAACAACTGCTAAGATGGGTAACAAAATTGTATAGAATAATAAATAACAATGAAATTATCAAGGAAGGAAAACCTATCATGACAAGACTGGTGATTAAGAAATAGAAGACATAGATTTGTTCCATTTTGTTTGAGATACTCTTTATGTATCTCAGGCGCTTCTTGACTCACTATGTATCCAGGATTATCTCAAACTCACAGTCTTCTTGCCTCAGTCTCTTGAGTGCTAGGGCTAAAAATATGTTCCACTATGCATGGGTCTTAGACATAGGTTTTAAGCGAAGAGAAGTAGCAGGAAATAGTGTGTAAATTGTACACAGCAGGGAGAGGAGGAGGTGATGGCTGATAAAACAAGGCAGTGTATGGGAAAGGGAATGTCTTGTTTTTTAGTTGGATGAGGTTCAGAGTAAGGATTTAGAAAATATAAGAACTTCTAGAGACTTATGGGGAAGAAAATGATATATAAAGGTTTTATTTTGGGAAGATATACTTGATAGGGATACACAGGATAAACAAAAGAAAGAGCCAAAGAGAAACCAAGAAACTACAGAAACAGGGGAAAACAAGTTTTCAAAGTCTAATTCCAAGATGCCTTCGCAGAAACCACAATTCCAACACTAAGGACATATGAAATTTAGATGAAGGGAGACCCAAATATCACCATATTGTGAAGAGCGAATTCTAGATTCACTTCTCAGCTTTTCCATTATATATATTTACATGCTTAGTATAAGATATTTAACTTTTCAATGTCTCAATTGTCAAAATAATGAATTCAACAGGGTAGCTGTGCACACCTATAACCTCAGCACACGGGGAGCTAAGACAGGAGGATCATGAGTTGAAACATCAGCCTGAAATACATACTGAGACTTTATTTAAGTGATTTAGTTTGGTAACCTCAAAGGCTATTTTCAGTTATCCTAGTCATAGAATGAAATTTATGCCTTTTAGATCCCAACAATGTTACCTAAACTAAGAGAGGATCAAGAAAGAAGACACTATTGCTAAATGAGTTTCTAAGATGTTAGTGTGTGTACAAGTTACTTGGGAGTATTGTTAAAATTCGTATTTTTGCTTCTCAAAGCACTCCTCCATCTCCTAGAGACTCAATCTCTTGGTGAAGACCCAGAACCCCTGGGTCTTTCCTGCCAGCCCCTTCAGCTTTTCCTTCCAGCATATCTCTATTCCTGCCAACATGCAAAAGAGCCATTCTCTAAGAGGGACCACAGTAGCTGTGCTGGATTGGAACTAAGGGAGCCCACAACTAGTACATTTGACTAAGATTTAGAGTGAGCAACAGCAACTAAAGTGTGAAACACACACAATGATGAAACGAAATATATATACGTCAAATGTTATAACTCCTGATGCTTAGATTCCAGCACAAAACCACATGCATAAATAATTAAGAAAATATGCCTTCCCCAGAAACTAACAACCCCATCGTAATGGGCTTCAAGAAAAGCAATTTAGTTGAAGCATAACACAAAGACTTCCAAATAGCAATTATGAGTATGTTCAAAAACCTTAAAGAAGATATGAATAAATGAAGACCATGAAAACATACATAGTTGAATAAAATAGTGAAAACTAAAGGCATGCAAGCAAAAATTAGCAAAGAAATAAAATAAGTAACATAAACACAAACTGAAACAAATCTGAAAAATAAAAACCCCTCAGGATGTCCAACAAAAGCCTCAGAGATAAGCCTCAGCAACAGATAAAAAAAATGTGGAAGAGAAAATTTCAGGTCTTGAAGACAAGATAGAAGAAATGGATAGTTTAGTCAAAGAAAATATTAAATATAAAAAACCCAAGTCATGGGAGAGGAAGCACTTAGCCTAGCAGAGACTTGAGGTGCCAGGGTTGGGGATATGCAGGGAGGTCCCACCCTCTCAGAGGAGAAGGGAAGGATTGTGAGATGGGGTGACTGGGAGAGGGACAGTGAGTGGGATGTAAAGTGAACTGAAAAGAAAAACAAGCAGAAACCATCCAGGAAATCTGGGGCATTGTGAAAAGACCAAACCTCTTAATAAAGTACAAGGGAATGAAACCCAGGTGAGAGGCACAGAAAATATTTTTAACAAAATCATAATAAAACATTTTCTAAACCTAAGGAAAGAGATGCATATCAAGGTTCAAGAGATGAACAACAAATAGATGAAACTTTCCATGATACATAATAACCAAAATAGTAAATGCACAGAACAAAGAACAGATATTAAGAGCCGAAATGGAAAAAGACATATAAAAAGAGGCCCATTAGAATAACATCTGATTTTCAGTGACTCTGAAAGCCAGAAGGGCTAGGATGGATATTCTATAAGCTCTGAGAGATCACATGTGCCAGCCCAGAATACTATGCCCAGCAAAACTATCAATCACAATCAACTGAGAAAGAAAAGCATCTCATGGCGAAAACAAATTTAAGCAGCTTCTGCCTAATAATCTAGCTCTACAGAACTCACTAGAAGGAAAGCTTAAGTTTGAAGAGAAGGTTAATTACACCCAAGAAGACACTAGGAATAAATAATCCCAGCACAGACAATCAAAAGATGGCAAGAAATCTACACCAAAATAACAGGAATTAATAAATACTGTTCATTAATACTCTCAATATTAATGGTCTCAATTCTCCAATAAGATGACAGACTAGCAGGCTGGACCCAAAAAACGTATCTCATCATCAAGGAAAAGACATCAACTAGGGTAAATGGATAGAAAATGGTTTCTAAGTAAATGGGCCCAAGAAGCAAGGAAGTGTAGTTATTTTAATATCTGATAAAGTGGACTTTATACCAAAATCATAGAGGATATTAGCCAGGCAGTGGTGGTGCACGCCTTTAATCCCAGCACTTGGGAGGCAGAGGCAGGTGGATTTCTGAGTTTGAGGCCAGCCTGGTCTAGAAAGAAGGAAATAGAGGATACTACATATTCATTAAAGGGAAAATGTATCAAGAGGCTATAACAATTTTAAATATTCATGCACCAAACATGGGGGCACCCAAGTTCAAAAAAGAAACACTACTATAGCTAAAAAAATCAAATACTGACCCCACCACAGTGATAGCCAGTGTTTTTAATATCCCACTGTAGCCAATAGACAGATGAACCATACAAGAACTAAACAGAGAAACACTGGAGTTAAATAACAGCATAAATCAAGTGACATTCCACGCAAACACTAAAAAATAAACTTTTGGAGGGACCCATGGCTCCAGCTGCATATGTAGCAGAGGATGGCCTTGTCAGGCATCAATGGGAGGAGAGGTCCTTGGTCCTATGAAGGCTCGATGCCCCAGTGTAGGGGAATTCGAAGGCGGGGAGGCCAGAGTGGGTGGATGGGAAGGTGAGATAGGGGGTTTCCCGGATGGGGGGAAACTTTGTAAATAAAGAAAATATCCGATAAAAAAAACTAAAAAACTTTTAAAAAAATAAAAAATAAAGTTACATCTTAGCAATTCATGAAACTTTCTCCAAAACTGACTATATATTATGGGGGGAAGCAAGTCTCAACAGATATAAGACTACTGAAACAGCACCCTGCATCCTATCTGTTTTCCATGGGTTAAAGCTGGATATTAACAATAGAAACAACAAAAATTACACAAACTCATAGAAGCATAAGAACTCACTACTGAAAACTGGGTCAAGATGGAAATCAAGAAGTAGATTAAAACCTTTGGAGAATTGAATGAAAATGAAAGTGGAACACACTTGTCTTAGTTAGGGTTACTATTGCTGTGATGAATCACAGACTAAAACAACTTGGGGAGGAATGGGTTTATTCAGCTTGTATTTCCACATCACAGTTCACTATCAGAGGAAGTCAGGATAGGTACTCAAGCAGGGTAGGAACCTGAAGTAGGAGCTGCAGAGACCATGGAGGAGGGCTGCTTACTGGTTTGGTCTTCATAGCTCGATCAGCTTGTTTTTTTATAGAACCTAGGACCACCTGCCCAGGGATGATGGTACTACTCTCAGTGGGTGGATCCTCCCCCATTAATCACTAAGAAAATACCAGGTCTGCCTACAGCCTGATCTTATGGGGGCATTTTCTCTATTGAGGGTCCCTCTTCTCTGATGACTCTCGCTTGTATCAAATAGAATATAAAACTAGATCTATTTCCAATGTGTCAAGTTGACATAAAACTACACAAACCCATGGGAAACAATGAAAGCAATTCTAAGAGGCAAATTGATAGCAATAAGTGCCTTCATTTAAAAATCACTGGAGAGATCTAATATTAATAATGTAATGACACACTTGAAAGTTATAAGAAAAACAAGAAGAAATAACACCCCCAAATGAGTAGATGGCAGAAAATACTCAAACTTAGAGCTGAAATCAATGAAAGAAAATGACAATAAAAAGCAATACAAATAATCAATGAAATGAAGTCATTTTTAATCAAATCGATACAGTTGACAAAACCCATAGCTAAATTAACCAAGAGATAAAGAAATATCCAAGTTAATAAAATTAGAGATGAAATGGAGATAATACAACAAACACAGAAAATTTGGAGAACCATGACAAATTTTTTAAACAGTCATATTTCTATACTCCATCAAACTAGAAAATCTGAAAAAAGAGGAATTTATTTTTGTTATTGTTTTTGAGATAGGATCTCACTATATAGCCCTGGCTGTCCTGAAACCCACTATGTAGACCAGGCTGGTCTTGAACTCAGAGATCCACCTGCCTCTGCGTCCTAAGTGCTGTAATTAAATAAAGGTGCATTTCCTAATTCTTTTTACAAAGCAACTATTACCCTGATACCAAAACTACACAAAGCCCTCTACCCCCAATTTACAAATAAACTTCACTTATGAACATAGATGCAGAAATTCTTAATAAAATTCTTTCAGCCTGAATCCAAGAACATATCAAATACATCATAAACCATGATCGAGTAGGATTCATCCTAGAGATAAAGGATTGGCTCAACACATGTAAATCAATAAACATAATTCACCATATAAACTGACTGAAAGACAAAACCCCCCCAAAAATGCAGAAAAGGCTTTTGACAAAATCCAACATCTCTTCATGATAAAAGTCTTAGAGAGACTAAGATACAAGGGACATACTTAGTATAATAAAGGCAATTTATGGTAAGCCCACAGCCAACATCATTCTAAATGGAGAGAAATTCAAAGCAATTCCACCAAAATTAGGAAGAAGATAAGGCTGTACACTCTGTCTATATGTATTCGGTACAGTACTTGATGTCTTAGCATGAACAATAAGACAACTGCAGGAGATAAAGGGGATACAAATTAGTAAGGAAGAAGTCAAAGTATCACTATTTGCAGATGATATGATAGTATTCAGAAATGACCCCAAAAACTCCACCAGAGAACTCCTATAGCTGATAAAAACTTCAGCAAAGTGGTTGATACAAAGTAATTCACAAAAATCTATAGCATTATTATAAACAAACAGACTGAAAATGAATTCAGTGAAACAGTACTTTTCACAATAGCATCAAAAGTATTTTGGGACAACTCTAAGCAAGCAAGTGAAAGAAGCCCTGAGGGCCATCAGAAAGAATGAAAACAGGCAACCTCTGGAGGTAGGATTTGAGGGACCCTGACACTACTACTGACACTATTATTGATGCTCTGGTGTGCTTACAGACAGGAGCCTAGCATGGCTGCTCTCTGAGAAGCCCAACAAGCAGCTGAATGAGTCAGATGCAAATACTTACACCCAACCAATGGACAGAAGCCAGGAACCACTGTGGTTGTATTAGGGAAAATCTGAAAGAAGCTGAGGAGGAGGGCGACCCTGTAGGAGGACCAGCAGTCTCAACTAACCTGGACCCCTGAGATCTCTCAGACACTGGACCACCAACCAGGCAGCATACACCAGCTGATATGAGGCCCCTGATTATACAGCAGAGGACTGCCTGGTCTGGCCACAGTGGAGAAGATGCATTTAACCCTTGAGAGACTTGAGGCCCCAGGGTATGGGGAAGCCTGTCAGGGTGGGGAGGCGGTGTGGGTACATTCTCTTGGAGACCGGGGAGGGGGAATGGGATGAGGAAATGCCAGAGCGCACCACAGGAGGGGGATAACGACTGGACTGTAAAAAAAGATTAATGATAACTTTTAGAAAACATAAAACTTTAAGACACTGAAGGTGGAAAACAAAACACCAGAAGATGGAAAGATCTCCCATACTGAAGGCTTGGTAGGAGTAATATTGTGAAAACAGACATCATGTCAAAAGCAATAACAGATTTAATGCAATCCCTGCCAAATTTCCAATATAATCCATCATGAAAACTGAGAAAACCAAAAATCCAAAAACCAAAACCTCAACTTCACATGGAAACTTTAAAAAACCCAGAACAGCTAAGTCTTGGATAATAAAAGAACTGTTGGGGGTATTACCACCCTAGTTTTCAAGTTGTTTTAACAGAGGAACAATAATATAAAACCAATCATGGCATTGACATAAAACCAGGCACATTGATCAATGAAATAGAATTGAAGATCCAGGCATAATTCCACCCAGCAACAGACATTTGGTTTTTTAAAAAGAGAAGCCAAAAAAAAAAAAAAAAAAAAAAAAAAAAAAAAAAAAAAAAAAAAAAAGAAAGAAAGAAAGAAAGAAAAGAAAAAAGAAAGAAAAATGAAAATAGATCCATATCTATGATGCTGCACAAAACTCAACTCCAAACTGATCTAGGACTTCAACATAAGACCAAGTACACCAAGTCTGATAGAAGACAACATGAGGAATAGGCTTGGACTCACTGATACAGGAAAGGACTTTCTGATTGGACTCAATAGCACAGGCATTAGGACCAACGATAAAGAAATGGTACCTCATGAAGTTAAAACGCTTCTGTATGGCAAAGGACATTATCATTCAAAGCAACTAGCAGGCTACACAATGGGAGAAAAACCGTTATGAATTATATAAGTGATATAACTGATATAAAGAACTAAAAAACTGAACATCAAGAAAACAAATAACCCAATTAAAAAATGTGGTATAGAACTAAACAGATCTCTAAATAGATCTCAAAAGGCAAACACAAATGGCCGAGAGGTACTTAAAAACTGTTAAACACCTTTAGCCACCAGGGAAATGCAAATTCAAACTTCTTTAATATTTCATCTTATCTGAGTCATAATGGCCAAGATTAATAAAACAAATGACAGCACATGCTAGTGAGGAAACACTTATTCATTGTAGGTAGAAGTACAAATTTATACAGTTACTATACTATAGCAGTATGGATGTTTCTCAAAGAGATGAAAACAGATCTATCACAAAATCCAGCTATACCACTCTTGGATACATAACCCAAACCTTTTCATCTTATTACAGAGATATTTATTTACCCATGTTCACTGCTGCTAGTAATTAGAAACAGCCTAGATGGCCAGCTGATAAATGGATAACAAAAATGTGGTACATTTATACAATGGAATATCATTTGCCCGTTAAGAAAAATGAAGTTTGAATGTAAATGATTGGAGATAGAAACAATTATCTTAAATGATGTAACCAAGATCACAAAAGATAAATATTTTTTTCTTTTCTGTGGATGTTAGCTTTTAAGCTTTAGATATGTGTGCTTCTTCCCCTGAACAGTGGTGTTAGAGAAGGCCAGCTAAACTGAAGGCTGAATAAGAGTCAAGATCTCAACATGACATAAAAGTGTCTAGAGTTCAATAAAAGTAATTACTCACTAAACTAAGAACTTAGAATATTTACACTGAACAACAAAAAGACAAACACTTGATACTTCTGAGATGGCACAAATGTTACAATATCTGCAAAATTTTTTCCTATGGCTTTTTAAAATTTACTAGCTTACCACTTTTAGTGAAAAGTTTACATTCACACTGCTGTGCTACTATCAGCCTGATCCAACCACCTACAGAATCGCTTTAATCTCTAAAATCTCAAATTCTAGAGGCTCCATCCCTAGCAACCACCAGCACTCTATTTTTCATATTTCTCAATTTTACCACTCTTGGTACCTCACATAAGCGAAGTTGTATAATATCTACCCTGTTGTGAAACATAATCACTTGATGAATTGCCAGAGAATTATGATGAGTGGAAAAAGGCAATTTCAGAAGGTTATGTACTGCACTATTTTAAAGCTCAATACACACTACATGATTCCATTTGGATAATATTCTCAGAATGACACAATTATAGAAATCGGCAATAGTTTAGTAGTTGGCTATTTTTAAAGCTGGGATGGAGAGAGGAGGAAAGGATAAAGGGTAACAACAAGGATCTCGGTGGTGATGGAGAGGCTCCCTATGCTGCTTGAAACAATGACAACATTTTGGTTATGATTTGGTTTTTGTTTTCTCTTTTATGTTTTTGAGGCAGGTATTTTTATGTAGTCCACGCTTGACTCAAACTCTCTGTGTAGTAGAGTATGACCTTCAATTCTTAACTTTCATGCCTCCATGTCCCTTGTAATGGGATTTTGAATGTGTGCTATCATCCCTAGCTTTTGATTGTGATATTATTTTGTAAGGTATTATTATTGTAGAAAGCTGAGTAAAGAGTGTATACAAGATTGCTATGCTATTTCTTATAAATATGTGTATATATATGTATATATATACATATACAATTATTTCAAAATAATAATTTAATTAAGAGGCAACCTAACAACCCAATTCTTAAAAATGAATCTAGAATATTAGAAAACCTATTATAGAGCACATAGAAATGTCTACTTAAGCATATGATCCCTTCCCCACTGCGCTCTTTCATTGTCACTAGCTCTGAATATCAGCCTAAGCCTCTCATTTAACCTGAGATTTTCTACTAAAAATTGGCAAAGATGCACTGATAGACTAAGTCCAGTAACAAAGGGGCAATTGAATGAATAGTTATGTAACCTCCAAAGTCACATGTTAAAGTCCTAATCTTCAAATTGCCAATATTAAGAGTTTGGATCAACAGGAAGTGATTAAGTAATAAGTCCTCACAAATAGGGTTAGTGCCATTATAAAAGATCCCAGAGAGATCCCTTTTCCTTTTTGCCATTTGAAGCTACAGAAAGAAATTATCTCATCTATGAGGAAGCAGGCTCTTACCAAAGACTGTACCAGGGCCCATTTGTTAACCACAGATGATTTTAACTAAATTAGTAACCTGACTTTTTGTATTTTAATAATGTCTTCAATTGTAAATCCAAGATAAGTAACAGTGGCACTGTCTATTGAATCACAATGAGATAATAGATATAAAAGTAAAGCATGAAGGCCAGCTGTAAAGCATGGTGAATGAGGCAGAGGTTTTATATTTGTGTAATAGGCGTTTTGCCAATGTATGGAGGTAGCTGATAAAAGTTATCGACTTAATAAAATTTGAAAAAATGATAAAGGGAGACTTTTCTCCTGAGCATTTGAAACACAGCAGATACATAGCACATTCAATCAGAAAGAAAAAAGCAGTATATACACGATAAAGAGCTAATAGAGCCACTAAATTATTTTCTGTATATAAATCTAAGCATATGATCATGTTTCAGGTATGGGTAATACTGAACAGGAAACTCATCAGAAAATTAGAAATCAGCAGGCTCTCTAACAGAAGAGTAATAGGGATGACAACTATAGTGTGATGAATAAAAGTGGTAAAACCAAGTTCCTCAGAGAAGCTGTGGCCTTGCAGAGACTATAAAGATTGATTGGTGTGGAGTTACAGCAAGTCTAATTTTTAATTTGCATATAGAAAACAGTTGAAGTTCCAGATGTAGCTTCTGGCTTAGAAATGGAATTTCCCCCTCTTCCTAAAAGGTTAAAGCTTGCAAAAGAAAAAAAAATCCAAATTGTTCAGTTCTGAAGATTTTTCATGTTTAAATTCATATAGGCCAGAATTAAGTTGTCCCAGGAAAATTCTAGCTTTCATTAGTCACCAATAGCTTGTATCAGACTGGCATCCTACTGCCTATCTTATACTGTGATTTACAAATTCTGCTATATAAAGAACATCCAAGATTCTTATATTTTATTGTTGGTTTTGTGTACCTGCTTGTTTTTGAGTTTCATGATCTCAAAATCACTATGTAGACAAGGATGACCATGAATTTCTGATGCTTCCAGGCACTAGATTACAGATGTATGCCACATTTGGCTATGTTATGTTGAAGATAGAGCCTTCAGCAACTACTATACAAATTGAGATACATCCCAACCCAATATACTTACATATCATCATGAATGTAAGTAATGACTTTCTGCATGATTTTAAGCAAGCCATATTTCTTTTCTATGGCTTTCATAAAAACAGTTAACATATTACATATTCATTAATAAGTTCACAACACAGATATTTTCATTGCTCCATACATGTGCAATGTGGTAGACTCAGAACAAAGCATTTTATAAGTGAGAAACTCAACTCAAACAACAGAAAGGTACCCATATGCAAATGTACATAAGAAACCACTTGGATTCTTACTTTATACCATATACAAAAATTAATTTAAAATGTTATTATAGACCTCTACTCAAAAGACAAAAATATAAAACTTTAAGAATACGTAAGAAGATATTTGTAAACTTGGATTTGGCAAAGTTTTTTTTTTTTTCATTACAAAACCACTACCTA
Organism: Rhynchomys soricoides; assembly: GCA_019843965.1. Taxonomy (NCBI): domain Eukaryota; kingdom Metazoa; phylum Chordata; class Mammalia; order Rodentia; family Muridae; genus Rhynchomys; species Rhynchomys soricoides. The sequence goes on along the minus strand of JADRCH010007604.1, from coordinate 438,213 downwards.
TAAAAATACAACACCTATAAAAGTATATCTATAAAAGTAAGATGCTCCCAGGAGTGCTCTCACTCCTAAGACCAGATGTGAGATCACCACTTTTACTCCAATAACTGTCCAAAGAGAGACATACTAGGAGAGCACAGGGCACAGGAACAATGGAGCACCTGGGCATAGGATCCTCCCGGTCTCCATCTGCACCCCAGACCTAAGGCTGTCCAATAGCCCTAAGCACCCAAATCCTGCCAAGGAGAGAGCTGGTCCCCCTAGGACTGCTGACACACTTAAGATCACAGGCTCACATGCCCACAGGATGGACAAAGTCCAGTGAGAGACAGCAAGACCAACCAACACCAGAGATAACCAGATAGCGAGAGGCAGGGGCAAGAACCTAAGCAACAGAAACCAAGGCTACTTGCCATCATCAGAACCCAGCTCTCCCACCGCACTGGAAAAGCAAGATTCGGGTTTCAAAATCACATCTCATAATGATGATAAAGGACTTTAAGAAGGACATAAATAACTCCCTTAAAGAAATGCAGGAGAACACAGGTAAACAGGCAGAAGCCCTTAAAAAGGAAACACAAAAATTCCTTAAAGAATTACAGGAAAACACAACCAAATAGGTGAAGGAAATGAACAAACTCATCCAGGATCTAAAAATAGAAACAGAAACAATAAAGTAATCACAAAGGGAGTCAATCCAGGAGTTAGAAAACCTAGGAAAGAGATCAGGACTCAGATGCAAGCATCACAAACAGAATACAAGAGATAGAAGAGAAAATCTCAGGTGCAGAAGATACCATAGAAAACATTGAATAGTCCAAGAAAATGCAAAAAGCAAAAAGCTCCTAACCCAAAACATCCAGGAAATCCAGGACACAATGAGAAGACAGAACCTAAGGATAATATGTATAGAAGAGAGTGAAGATTCCCAACTTAAAGGGCCAGTAAATATCTTCAACAAAATCATAGAAGAAAACTTCCCTAACCTAAAGAAAGAGATGCCCATGAACATACAAGAAGCCTACAGAACTCCAAATAGACTGGACCAGAAAAGAAATTCCTCCCATCACATTATAGTCAAAACACCAAATGCACTTAAGAATGAATATTAAAAGCAGTAAGGGATAAAGGCACACCTATCAGAATTGCACCAGACGTCTCACCAGAGACTATGAAAGCTAGAAGATCCTGAGCAGATCTCATACAGACTCTAAGAGAACACAAGTGCCAGCCCAGGCTGCTATACCCAGCAAAACTCTCAATAATCATAGACGGAGAAAACAAGATATTCCATGACAAAACCAAATTTACACAGTATCTTTCCACAAATCCAGCCCTACAAAGGATAATAGATGGAAAACAACAACACAACAAGGAGGGAAACTACACCCTAGAAAAAGCAAGAAAGTAATCTTTCAACAAACCAAAAAGAAGATAGCCATACACACATAATTCCATCTCTAACAACAAAAATAACAGGAAGCATCAATCACTTTTCCTTAATATCTTTTAACATCAATGGACTCAATCCCCAACAAAAAGCCATAGACTAACAGACATAGACACATACAGGAAACACACCTGAGTGACAAAGACAGAGACTACCTCAGAGTAAAGGGCTGGAAAACAATTTTCCAGGCAAATAGTCCCAAGAAACAAGCTGGAGTAGCCATTCTAATATCAGATAAAATCAACTTTCAACCAAAGTTATCAAAAAGGATAAGGAAAGACACTTCATACTCATCAAAGGAAAAAATCTACCAAGAAGAACTCTCAATTCTGAACATCTATGCCCCGAATGCAAGGGCTCTCACATTCATAAAAGAAACTTTACTAAAGCTCAAAGCACACATTGTACCTCACACAATAATAGTGGGAGACTTCAACACCCCACTATCAACAATGGACAGATCTTGGAAACACAAACTAAACAGAGACACAGTGAAACTAACAGATGTATGAACCAAATGGTTTTAACAGATATCTATAGAACATTTCATTCTACATCAAAAGAATATACCTTCTTCTCAGCACCTCATGGTACATTCTCCAAAATTGATCATATAATTGGTCACAAAACAAACCTCAACAGATATAAGAAGATTGAAATAATCCCATGCCTCCTATCAGATCACTATGGATTAAGGCTGGTCTTCAATGGCAACAACAACAACAGAAAGCCCACATACACATGGAAGCTGAACAACGCTCTGCTCAAAGATAACTTGGTCAAGGAAGAAATAAAGAAGGAAATTAAAGACTTCCTAGAATTTAATGAAAATGAAAGTACAACTTACCCAAACCTATGGGACACAATGAAAGCAGTGTTAAGAGGAAAACTCATAGCTCTGAATGCCTCCAAAAAGAAACTGGAGAGAGCATATACTAACAGCTTCTAGAACCTGAAAAGTTCTAGACCAAAAAGAAGCTAATACACCCAAGAGGAGTAGAAGGCAAGAAATAATCAAATTAAGGGCTGAAATCAACCAAGTGGAAACTAAAAGAACTATACAAAGAATCAACAAAACCAGGAGCTGGTTCTTTGAGAAAATCAACAAGGTAGATAAATCCTCAGCCAGACTAACTAGCGGGCAGGGAAACCGGGGAAGGGGATAACATTTGAAATGTAAATAACTAAAATAACCAAAAAATAAAAACCCTTTAAAAAAGTAGGATGTTTGATAAATTAGACTTCATTAATATTTTTTCTTTTTACATGATTACATTGGGGAAAAGAAAACGTTTTAAAGAAAATATTTACAAATAAAGGACCTTATCCAGAATATATAAAGAACTATTATATATTATAACTCAACTAAAGACAACTCAATTTTTAAAAAGTGGGAAAACCAAATAGACGTTTTTTCCAGGAAAGAAATAAAAGCAGTCGATAAATATCTGGTCAAGACACCATTAGCTATGAAGAAACTACTAATCTCAAACCACAGAAGTTACCACTCCATACTCACTAAGATGGTTATAATAAAAACGTTGGCAATAACAATGCTGGTGCAGCAGCAGAGAAATAAGAATCTGCACATAATGAGAATATGGAGTGGTTTGGATGAAATTATCTGCCACAGGTAGTACAGGCTTGCTAGAGGAAGGACATCCCTGGTGGTAGGTTTTGAACTCTCAAAGTTCTAGGTTTTTTTTTGTTTTTTTTGTTTTTTTTTTTTTTGCTTTGTGTTTGTGATTGAGAATATCTTGGCTTCCGGCTTTTTTGCCATTGTGTACTTTCCTCTCTTCTGTAAGTTTCCCTGGTAATTGTATTTTATCACAGCAATAGAAAAATAACTAAACCAGGATGTAAAGTTTTCATTTTGGAAAACAGGGCAGCTCTTTACAAAGTTAACTGCAGAGCTAGCAGGGAACCCTACAATTCTACTTGTACATATACATTTAAAAAAATTGAATATATATGCTACAACCAGGATTAGTGGTGCTTACCTTTAATTCCAAGACTCTGGGATGTTGTGTCAGGAAGATCTCTATGAGTTCAAGTCCAGCCAGGTATATATAATGAGTTCCAGGCCAGAGTTATATAGTAACAGCTATATAGTGATACAGTGGGGCCCCCACCCCCTCCACCTTATACACACACACACACACACACACACACACACACACACACACACATTACAGAAACACAAACAAGTGTATACAAATGGTCATAGGAGCATCATTCATAGTGGTTAAAAAAATAAAAACAACATAAATGCTTAACAACTAATGAATGGACAAACAAAACATGGTATGGAATTTTTTCAGCAAAAAGAATGAAATACTGGTAAAGTGATAACATAGATGGACATTAGAGGGCATGAAAGAAGGCAGGAACCAAAAGAATGTTCATTGAAAACAAACAATTGAAAGGGACCAAAATACAGATTTTTTTTTTTTTTTTTGATTTTTGAGACAGGGTTTCTCTGTGTAGCCCTGGCTGTCCTGGAACTCACTCTGTAGACCAGACTGGCCTCAAACTCAGAAATCTGCCTGCCTCTGCCTCCAGAGTGCTGGGATTAAAGGCGTGTGCCACCACTGCCCTGCAAAATACAGATTTTTGGTCCTTCTATTTATCACCTGCCTCTGAGATATGGTGGGAATAATAATAATAAGCCTTTTTACAAATTAATATAATCATAGGGGAAAGAATTATATCAGGCTCAAAAAATACAAAACAATTCAAGTAGTCTTGTTATTCTGACACAAACCTTAGTCAGCTTATACTAGCAAATTTATACCATTAACTATTTATATTTTATAAACTCAGAGATACTTTGAAGTGCATATCTACACTGCAATGAGAATTTACCATAAAACTCCTATCAAAAAGTATCATTCTATACGAATTCAAATATATAAGACACTTTGGTGCCTTAAAACTGTCTGCAAGTTTACGATTGCTCTTTGACTTACGGTTTGGCTAATGAGGCTCAGAGCATTTTTTAAATGGTTCCAAACTTCTTTTAGGGGATACAGCCCTATATTCCACACTCTATCTGACACCAGAAGGCCAATCAAGTTGTGCATGCATACGCTGAAAAATAAAAAGAGAAAAGTCATCTGTAAGGAAAGAAATCACTGGCCTGGCTAAGAGCATCAACTCTGAGTCTCATCTCACACTTTGCAGCAGTTCTGCTCTTTACTCCATTTTGATCTTGCTTCTAACCTTGAAAGACAGAATTTTGAAGATGTAAAAGAGGTTGATCAGTCCTTCCTTTGATATTTGTGGTTGGTTGTCTTTTTAGGCAACTTCATCTCTCTCATGAAGGAATTATTTAATTAACTTATTATTTTTATTTGTGTGTGTGTGCGTGCACGCGCGTGTGCCCCTGCACGTGCACCTGTGCACACATGCCTGCGCAGACTCTCCACAGTTGGTTCTCGCTTCCACTATGTGGGTCCTGGAGATTGAACTCAGATCATCAGATTTGGCAGCAGGTACCTTCATCTGCTGGACTATTTTGCCAGCCCTATCATGCCATTGTCATATTTTATGAGCTGATTCAATTTATGGACATTTAAATCATCATGCTACCTCTTCAAAGTGACAAAGGAATTAAAATTGGATTTAAATTGACAAAAAATGAAAATCTCACTTCTCAGAACAGAAACACTGTAATGAATTTTTCCTGAAAAAACAAAAGCACATAACATTATTGATACTTAAAAGTACTAGGGAAAAAAAAACAGAAGAAAATATAGGAAAAATGTTGGAGCTGAGTGGTGGTTCCCAATTTATGATCATTTGGGATACCTAGTAAATGACATGAAAGAAAGAAGATACATAGCACTGTTTTATTATATGACTAGAAAAATAAAGGAAACCAGGATATACCCTTTTTCTCCCCCTGGGAACAGCAGACTCCTTAATCTTGTTTAGTATCCTCCAGTGTCTAATACAATTTTCACTACAGAAAAGTTTATTGGGTAGGTTCCCTATAATTTCCTATGGTGGCCCAGTTGATAACAGTGGGTGACTTATGGGACGCTATCTGGAGAGGTTTTGTTTTGTTTTTGTATTTTGTTTTTATTTTGGCTTCCATAAAACTTAATTCAGGTGTCAAATTATATTTACTAACCTGTATTTCAAAACATCAACTGGCTTTTTCTTTCTGTAGATCAATAAAAGTTTTTTGAAGGCCTTCTGTGCAATAGTAGGATAGCATGCAGGCTTATCCATAGCTAGTACTATAAGAAGAGAAGGGGAAAGGTTCTGAATGCCACACTATCTTATTCATTACAGTTTTCATGCAGGACTATAACATGCACTCTCTAATGGAACAAAAAGACACACACACACACACCACACCACACCAACTTTTATAAAATGAACTATACTGTAGGTCTTTCAGGTTATATTACTTCTTCAACAATCAGTGACTGAAAAGCTACTGTTTCTGTAACCATGCACACAGTCCTACAGGTGTGCATGGTTACTATCTCATGAACCACAGGAAGGAAAGGCAAGCCAAAAAAGAAATAGAAGCCAGTCAATAAAAGGCTGCTAATCAAAGCCAGACAACAATCTGCAATATACTGGTTTTGTTGTTGTTGCTGCTGCAGCTGCCAGGTTCGAAAGATAGAAAGGCTTTGGCATTATTGCTTTATAGAGTCAAGTTTCTAAGACTTCCAGATGCAGTCAAGAAGCCTGTAGAGCAGTTCCATTATATAAGGAGTGGTCGTCATAAAGTATGCCTCATTGGTCCACTTATAGAAAACTCAAGGCAACTGTAGTGTACTGTAAGCTATCTAATACCTTTGGTAATCATGCTCAAGCTCTTGAGGAAAGTTAACAGGTAAAAGGGAAGATAATCAGGGCATTTCTGGCAGTATATTCCCCAAATGGCTTTGAGGCCCATAAGTCCTACAGAATAGCTTAAAGAATTTTGAAAATGACACTTATGTTAAAATATTTACAATTTTCTAGGGGCTAGTGAGGTGGCTGAGTGTGTAAAAGGTACTTGTTACCCAGCCTGATGACCAGATTTCAATCCCTGGGTCCTATATGCTGCAAAGCGAACTGCCTCCTGCAAGTTTTCAGCTAACCTTCACACCTACACCTACCTGCCTACCTACACACACACACACACACACACACACACACACACACACAGAGAGAGAGAGAGAGAGAGAGACAGACAGACAGACAGACAGAGACACACACAGAGAGAGTAAAAGCTTTCAAAAAATTTCTAAATTTCTCCATACATTTTAGTAAATTACTAAGGTTGAGTCATCTTTGATCATCCAAGTAGCTATTTCTCATTTTTAGCTACCTAAATAAAACTAACTTTCCAAAGTTTGAGCTTCCCCTATCGTGTTGTTACATAATTAAATTCTACATATAGATTGCATTTGAGCACCTATTATGAGCAATGCTCTTCACTAATCATACAAGTAATTAATTATTGCTCATGATCCTAATGAAATTACAATCTTATAGAGTGAAAAAGAGAACTATATAAATGATTTTAATTCAAAATAGTTTAAGAATGCACCAGAGAGGGAGAAACAATATACTATGAGGAAAATCATCTCAAGGTCAGGAGACAGAAAACAGTAGGATCTAAATGGGCACTGGCCTATACAAGTACAAATAGAGCACTTACATGCAATTGTTTCAAGTGTTCTGCTTTCTAAATTGGGCATCTTCCAAAGTGAATCCAGAAAGCTATACAGTGATGGATCATTCGTTTTGGTTTTAACTTCAAATTCATACAGCAGAAGCATTACTCCACAGTCATCACCTGAGATGTCTCCTAAAGAAAAGGCAAAGTTTAACATTTTCTGTTATTTAAACATTAATACTCTACCCTACTCTACCCTATCCTAACTGGGCAGGGTTTTCCATAATGGAATATTAATTTCACTTAGAGTTTGAAGGCCATCCCAGTCTCTACTGATAGATTTTCAGCATTTTATTATCTATAAGCACATCACAAATTTTACTACCCTGTAACACATTTACTAGCATTTCCAACATATTCTGAGACTTCAGCTGCGATGCCTGAAAATGTTCTGGTGCTACTGCTAAGATTCTAATGAACATGCCTGCATCCTTTGAGCTTGTACACTACATCCACACTCACTGTCATGGCTGAATTAGACAGAAAACACAATGCTGTATGAACTAACAGTTTTATGAGCAAGAGTTTCCAAATTTGTTTAATCCAGTCAATGATGTGTCTCAGCTCTCATCTTGAAAAGAATATTATTTTAGATGCTACATACCATATTTGAGTTCTATTTGCCATTCACTGAATGAATATTTGAAGTAGCTGGATGCAGTAGCATGACATAGTAGTGCATGTATGATGCTCCACACCTGTAATCTTGTAAGACTTGGTTGTTCTGAGCCTCTTCTAGGCAGCTTGCTGGCCGCTGCTTCTTCCAGGCAGCTCAACTTGAGTGTCTCTAAGCAGTTCTTACTGCTTATTTATGCATGGGGAAATAAGGACCTCGTACATTTGGTCAGTTTCAGGGACTTTCTGAAGCTACTGAGTTATTTACTTCCTGAGCTTAAAGAGTTTCCCTGCAGCAGGCATGTTTTACTTCCCCTTAGAACATCCTGTAGTCTGAACTCCCTACAAGCATCCTGAGTCTTGGTGAGCCACCCACCCAGGATATCCTGTTGTTTACTTGCCTTTGAATACATATCCCATCTTAAATATCTAATTGTCGCATTTCCTTTAACATCCTGTGTTTTAATGAGCTTCCCTCCAAGATAGAAAGTTTTAATCTTAAAGGAAACTGCTACACAATAGTGCCCTCTTTCTGAAAATGTTTAGGAGCAGAAATAATTCAGTTTTCTAGATTTTTGAATACTTACATTACATTATCTATAATGAGGTATATTGAGAATGAGACAAAATCTAAAGACAAGGTTCATTTATGTTTTGTTAAATGTGTATGCAGAACACAAAGGTAATTTGTACACTAGGCTTTTTTATCCTTCTGCCGCCTTTTCCATTCTTCCTTTCCCTTCTATTTATTTGTGTGCATATGTGCATATGTGCATATGTGTATATGTGTATATGTGCATATGTGCATATGTGTATAGGCATGTGGGAATGTGGAGTTCAGAGGACAACTTGCAGGAGCTTGTTCTCTCCGCCTACCATATGGGTCCTGGGGATCAAACTTGGGTCATCAGGATGGGCAGCAAGTCCTTTTACCTATCAAGCCATTTTGCTGGCTTTCGCCTCACATTTTCAGAAAGGCTTTTGGTTTGTAGCCAAAGTTGGCCTTGTACTCAGTCCTCTACTCCCCACCTCACAAGTACAGGAAATAGAGGTGTGTACCAATGTACCCGGCTTTTATGATATTTTCAGTACACATTTGTTTTGACTGCAATTGATCATATGAGGTCAAATGTGGAATTTTCCACTTGTGTCATTATGCCTGTCCTAAAATGTTTTGGATTTGGGGGTATTTTGTATTTTGGGTTTTCAGATTTCAACCTGTGAAATAAATCATAATTTACAATCACTGCCAATAGATAATCAACAAACTTCTATACCTGTTTTTTATCAATGTTGAAGTTAGAACATGATTCTCCCACAGGTATATGTTACCGCCTAAATAATACTATCATTAAACTTTACTGGGTCTATACTACAGAGCAGTTGTGATAAAAACTGCATGGTATTGGTACAGTGACAGGCAGGTAGATCAATGGAATAGAATTGAAGACCCAGAAATGAACCCACACACTTATGGTCACTTGATCTTCGACAAAGGAGCTAAAACCATACAGTGGACAAAAGACAGCATCTTCAACAAATGGTGCTGGATCAACTGGTGGTCTACATGTAGAAGAATGCGAATTGATCCATTCCTATCTCCCTGTACAAAGCTCAAGTCCAAGTGGATCAAGGACCTCCACATAAAACCAGATACACTGAATCTAATAGAAGAGAAATTGGGGAAGAGTCTCGAATACATGAGCACAGGGGAAAAGTTCTTGAACAGAACACCAATGGCTTTTGTTCTAAGATCAAGAATCGACAGATGGGACCTCATAAAAATGCAAAGCTTCTGTAAGGCAAAGAACACTGTAATTAGGGCAAAACGGCAACCAACAGATTGGGAAAAGATCTTTACCAATCCTACATCCTATAGAGGGCTAATATCCAAGGTATACAAAGAACTCAAGAAGCTAGACTCCAGAGATCCAAATAACCCTATCAAAAAATGGGGAACAGAGCTAAACAGAGAATTCTCAACTGAGGAAACTCGAAAGGCCAAGAAGCACCTAAAGAAATGTTCAACATCCTTAGTCATCAGGGAAACACAAATCAAAACAACCCTGAGATTCCGCCTCACACCAGTCAGAATAGCTAAGATCAAAAACTCAGGTGACAGCAGATGTTGGCGAGGATGTGGAGAAAGAGGAACACTCCTCCATTGCTGGTGGGAATGCAAGCTGATACAACCCCTCTGAAAATCAGTTTGGCAGACCCTCTGATAAATGAACATAATACTACCTGAGGACCCAGCTATTCCACTCCTGGGCATATACCCAGAAGATGCTCCAACATGTAATAAAGACACTTGCTCCACTATATTCATAGCAGCCATATTTATAATAGCCAGAAACTGGAAACAACCCAGATGTCCCTCCACAGAGGAATGGATACAGAAAATGTGGTACATTTACACAATGGAATACTACTCAGCTATTAAAAACAATGACTTCATGAAATTCGTAGACAAATGGATGGATCTTGAAAACATCATTCTGAGCAAGGTAACTCAGTCACAAAAGAATGAACATGGTATGTACTCCCTGATAAGTGGTTATTAGCCCAAAAGTTCAGAATACCCAAGAGTCATTTCACAGCCAACCATTGGGCTGAGCGTGAGGTCCCAGGTGGAGGAGTTGGAGAAGGGACTGAAGGAGCTGAGGGAGTTTGCAGCTCCATGGAAGGAGCAACAGTGTCAACTGGCCTGACCCCTCCTTGGAGACTGGATCACCAACGAAAGAATACACATAGAGGAACCCATGACTCCAGCCACAAATGCGGCAGAGGAGGGCCTTGTTAGCCATCAGGGGGAGCAGAGGCCCCAGGACCTGAGAGTGTTAGATCCCCCAGTATAGGAGAAATGCCAAGGAGGGAGGACTGGAGTGGGTGGGTGGGTGGGTAGGAGAATAACCCCATAGAGGCAGGGGAGGGGGGAGGAAATGGGGAGGTTCCAAAGGGGAGATCTGGAAAGGGGGAAACATTTGAAATGTAAATAAAGTATGAAAAAAAAAACTTTACTGGATCCTAATTCTATATAATTTTCCAAATGACTTTTCTCTGGTTGCAGAACATTCACATTCCTTCAATCTTTTTCAGTTGTTTTACTTTTGCAACATTTTCTGATGTTTTTGGTTTTCTTTTCTTTTACTCCTTCCTGGCCTTCAAACACCTGGCTTCGGTCTCCCTTTCTAAGACAATACAATACTTGTTAGGAACAGTGGAGTGAGGGCCAGAATGAGAGAAACTGCTGTGTGGGTCCTGCTTTGAGGGTCCTACGACATACTCAATTCAAACCTTTATACCAAACAGTTTTGGAGCAGTTCTAGGAAAACTCTGTTCCAACAGTGATCTCTAAGTTGACTTAGGACTGTTAGTAAGCCAATAACAAAGTCAGATGATCTTTTGTTCTCTTTAGTTCTTACATGTACCTCTGAAAGTTTAAGTCCTTTATATTGTTAAAATTAGTTCATTATTTTTAAAGTATATTTTTACTTTAAAGAATAAATAAAACGGCACGGACATTCAAATTTAGGTATCTGGCTAAACACTTTAGCCAAAATTAACAAGAGAAAGCTGTTACTTTATGAACAAGAGCATTATTTTTGCCAATGTTAAAAACTGAAATTTCAAACAAATGTCTGAATTAAAATTTTTTTATATTTATTTTTATTTCAAGTTCCTGGGTGTTTTGTCTTCATGTATGTCTGTGTATGATATGTGTGCCTGGTAGCTGTGGAGGGCAGACAAAGGTGTTAGATCACCTGGGAATGTAGTTATGGATGGTAAGCCATCATGTGGGTACTGGAAATTGAATCCAGGTCCTATGGGGGAGCAGCCAATGCTTTTAACCCCTGAGTGTCTCTCCAGTCCAAATGTCTGAATTTTAAAACACTGTCTTCATCACTATGAGATGACAATTTACCAAAGAACATTTGAAGCTTTTTTCTGAGATTAATTATATTAACAAATTATATTAACAAATACCAATATTACTTGCTAAAATTTTAATATATAACAAATATGTGTTTTTATTGGATAAGTTAATATGCCAATGTTTGGACAATTTTCATAATTAGGGAGTTAACATTTTTGAAATGACAATGTATAGTATTACATTGATAAATCATCAGTAAAAGATCCATTTAGAGTATCAGACACTGGATTTTAGTGTTACTGCATGAAAACTACATCATGTTTTAATTTCCACATTACAGGCAGTTAAAATAACTATCAACTGAATTTTAGTACTGAATGAAAATTTTATATACACAACTATCTAAAAAGGTTATTAAAATGTTCCTCTCAAATATAGTTAGATAAAAGTAGCAAGTTCTAGTGTTCAACAGCATAGTGAGGTAACTATAGTTCAAATTACCCTATATATCAATCATATATCAATAACCAGAAGAGCCTGAAATCTCTAAACAAAGTAATATGAAGATGGAAATGTTAATTACCCTGATTTTATCAATGAATACTTTATTGATATATGACTTATACATAAATACCATTGAAATAAAAATATAATTAAATGGGAAAATATCCCATGTTCATGAATTAGAAGATTTAACACTGTTAAAATGCCAATACTTACAACATAAAATAAAGCCAGGAGGTGGTGATACATGCCTTTAATCCCAGCACTTGGGAGGCAGAGGCAGGTGGATCTCTGAGTTCCAGGTTAGCCTGGCCTATGGGACAGCCAAGGCTACACAAAGAACCCCTGTCTCAAAACACCCCCACAAAAAATACGGCAATACTTTCCTACATGATCTGTAGGTTCATCAGAATTCCAGATGGGAATATTTGCCTGAAGAAACTGGCTAATTGATTCAAAAGTTTATATGGAAAGTCAACTGACACAGAATAACCAAAGTAATCTTGAAAGAATATAAAATTTGGGCGGCTAAATCTTCCTGATTACAAAGTTTAGTAAAGGATCAAAACGACGAGTATTATGGTACTACCCTTAGGACAGACCTATGTATCAATGAGATGTAACTGATGACCCAGAAATGCAGACATGTATCTATGGCAAACTAATTTTTCACATGTGATATAAGACTATTCATAGGGAATGACTAGTCTTTGAAACAAAACTGTTCTGTGACAAGTAGATAATTACATATTAAAGAATGAAATAGGATTTGTGCTTAATGCCATATACAAAGATTAACTCAAAATGGATCAAGCCTTTTTTCATAGAACTGAGCAGTGGATTCTCACTCTGAAGGAACTAGATTAGTTACTGTGTTAGTAGGTTCTTATAAAATGAGGCCACCCTTCCTTTTTTGTTTCTTATTTCACACTAGCTCACCCTCTCACCTTCTGCCATGTTATACTCTCATTACATGCCTTCACTGATTTTGAACCCCCCAGCCTCCGGAACTATGAGACAAATTATATAGTAGACAATAGCCATCTGAAAAAATGCACATTATATTTCATGGGGGAAAGTCACCAGAAAAGTCAAAGTCATCATAAACCACCATAAGTACACTCATTAGAATGGCTGGAATAAAGATGATGATGATGATGATGATGATGATGATGATGATGATGATGATGATAAAAGCATTGCTAAAGAGGTAAAGAAATTTGAAGCTCTATATACTGCCAATGGGAATGTAAAATTGTGCAAATGCTTTGAGATGCAGTTTCTCAAATGATTAAGCATAGTGATATGACTAGCAATTCCTCTTCTAGGTACATAGCCAAGAAAAGTAAAAGTATGTACAGACAAAAACTTCTATGCAAATGTTTATAACAGCATTACTCATATTCCAATAAGATAGAAACAAGCTAAATGATCAATTGATCAATAGATGAATAAAATAGTATATTTGTAAAATGGAATATTTGATTATGAAAAGTAATGAAGAGCTGATAGTTGGTTCAACATGGGGGAACTTTGAAAATATGAAATAGTCTAAGCCATTCACAAACTATACATATTATATGATTCCATATATATGAAACTTTCAGAATATGCAAATCTATTAGAACAGAACATAAATTAGTGGTTCAGAAAATACAAGGGCTGATAAAAGGTTCAAAGTTTCTTTATGAGGCAATGGAACGATGCCAGACTGTAGTTCTCAATATATATCTGAATATATGAATATATATCTGAATATAGTAAAGTCTACTGAATCATCCATTCTTATGGATCAATTGCATGACATTCGTTTTTAAAACAATTTAAATAAAGTAGATTCTTTGGATATATGTGTGTGTGTGAGAGTGTATGCCACATGTGTGTGGGCAACTGCAGAGGCTAGAAATGGTCAACGGATCCCTCAGTGCTGGCTTTACAGGTTGCTAAAATTGTCAATATGGGGTTCCAGGAACTAAACTTGGATCCTCTAAAAATCAGCAAGTCTTCTTGACTGTTTCTCTATCTCTCTAACCAGCCCCCCAACACATTCATTTTTCAAATTGAATCCAGTATATCCTGGATTCAATCAAGCACAGTACATCCTTTTGTGCTTGATTTCTTTTCCTCATGATAATGCCTGTGATTTTCATTTATATTTTTGCATGGACCAGAGACTATTTTCTTTTCTTGCTTTGCAGTATTCCACCATGCAAACATTATTCAATTTATTTAATTCACCTTTCTGTTGACATGGTTGTTTCAGATTTTTAGCTCTTATGACTAGAAATATTGTGAAGATGCTTGTGCATATTTTAGTGAGTAGATACATTTATTCCACTTGAATATATGCCTATGGGTGAGACTGCAAAGTCACTGCTAAGATGTGTGTGTGTGTGTGTGTGTGTTTGTGTGTGTGTGTGTGTGTGATGTTTTAGCAGATACCACTAAACAGTTTTCCAAAGTGGTTTTACCAATGGTATGCCTCCTAGCTGTGCTCCCCATCCTTAGAACAGTTGATATTAAAAATCTTTTAAAATTTATTATCACAGGGGTGACATGCATGCCTTAGAGTGCATGTGGAGGTGAGAAGACAAATTTGTCCACTCAGTTGCCTCTACCTTTCCATAGGTCCTGGAGACTGAATCCAGCTCATTGAATTTGCATGTTTATGAAGCAAGTGCTTCATAAACCATTGAGCCATCTTGCTGGCCCAATAATTGTTATTTTGATCTTCAATTTGTATGCAGTATGTGGGGGTTAAATAAGAAATGTCTTCCATGGGCTCATGGATTATAACACTTAACCCCTAGTTGGTGGTACTGTTTGGAACCTTTAGGAGATGGAGCCTTGTAGAGAAAGTATGTCACTGAGAACAGGCTTTGAGGGTTTATGGTCTTGCCCGACTTCCTGCTCTTTCTCTCTGCTTCTTGTATGAGGATGAAAATTTGATCAGACAGCTTCCCTTCTGCTGACAGAAATGCCCTACCTGTTGCCATGCCTTCTCCACCATGATGGACAGTAGCCCCTTGGAACTGCAACCCCAAATATACCCTTTTCTCCTCTAAGTTTCATGTGGCCATGTCAGCATTTTAGCACAACAGAGGGTTATCAATACATAGTAGCAACACATTTTACTTCTTATTTGTATTTCCTTGATGAATAGTGATATCGAGCATCTTTTCTGTTACTTATTGACTACTTGGATATTTTCTTTTGTGATGTCCCCATGTAATTCTTTTGCCTATTTTGTATTGAGCTATAGGAGCATTTTTTACGTAGTTTGAAATGTGTCAAATTTATGTGTTGTTTTCTTCCTAGTTGTGGTTTGTACTTTTTTCAGTGGTAGCTTTTGACAATCTGAAGTTCCCTTTTTTGTTGTTGTTCTGTTTTGTTTTTAGAGACAGGGTTTCTCTGTTTAGCCCTGGCTGTCCTGGAACTTGCTCTGTAGACCAGGCTGGCCTTGAACTCAGAGATCTGCCTATCTCTCCTTCACAAACGCTGGAATTAAAGTTTCCACTACCAGGTTTGACAATCTGAAGTTCTTAATTTTATCAAAGTGTGTTTTATTGTTATTTTCTTATATGGTTGATAATTTGCATTCCCAAGGTCATAACTATAGTCCTCTACAATTTTTCTTAGAAATCTTATAGTTTTACACTGTGATACTACATCTTTGAGATAGAATCTTACCATACTTCCAAGAATGGCCTTGAATTCCTGATCTTAAGTGGTCTTCCTGCCTCAGCCTCCTGAGCAGCCATGATTACAGAATGTGCCAATGTGCTCAGCCTATCTCAAGTTGATGGTTAAATATGGTGTGTGTGCATGTGTGTGTGTGTGTGTGTGCGTGTGTGTGTGTGTGCGTGTGTGTGTGTGGTGTAAAGGGAGACCAATGTTAATGTTTTTCCCATGTTTATATAAAATTATCCCAACATTTTAATATAAAACAAGAGCAACACAACAGCCCTTTTCCCACTGTAAAGTATTAGACACTCTGTTGCAAATCAAATCACTATTTGTGGGTCTATTTCCAGATTCTATTCTGGATTCTTTGTTTGGGATTTAAGTTCTAGAATTCTACCTATCTTTTCCACAATTGCCCTTTTTATATCCATAAGGATTTTCATATTATCCTTCTAATTTATGCAATTGAATCAGACTGGGAATCTTTAAATCTATGGATCAAATTAGAGAAAACTTCATAATACTGACTTTTCCAGCCCATGAACGTTATACATGTGTATATACATACACACACGTATATAAACTTCATTTATTTAGGTCTTTAAAATTTTCCAGTGTTTAAGAATGTCCATGTAGAGGTCTTCTACATCTTTCCTTATTGTTTCATTTTTATACATTTAATGGATTTTGATGCTACTTAAAGTGATATTTTAAGTTTTTTCAATCATATTTTGCTAGAATATAGTAATAAAATTAATTTTGTATAATGGTTTGTATCTACTAACCATACCAAACCACTTACTTTTTCCAACATTAATTAAAATAAAACATAGATAATAAGAACCACATTATCAGTGTGCCTGTGTGCTTATACATATGCACACAGACATATGCCTAACATATTTGAAAGTTTCAATTTTCTCTAACATGATTGGTATATCAGGGAACATTTAACACATATAATGCAAATTAAGTGTTTGCTTATGTTCCATTTTCTATGTGAAGTAAAAGATGAATGCAGAGTACTACACCTAACTGTACTATGCTGTATAGGAATACATAAAACTCATGGAAGTGCACAACTCAAATTTGTATCAGCCACCTCAGTGCACTGCATGTGGTATGAGCTACATCTGTCTACGCCCATTGCTACAACTTCCTCTCAAATTCAGACACTCCTTCCATTATTTCCTATTTTACAAGCTGCACTCCTTTGATATTGTCCTCCCCAAGCAGCTATCAAGTCTATTTCAAGCCAAAATGGCATAGTTATTGTAGTAGTGATGTACTTTAGTCATTTAACATATACCAAAGTATAATTTTATTTGGTTGTTATGTGTTTTTAAGTTTTCATGTATATTCCTAACCCAATTTCTCCCATATCTCCTTAGAATTTATCACACACATTTGCATGGTAGAATCATTTTTAGTAACACATGTGTCACGCTATAGTAGAAATGACTATACATGTAAAGAATGTATATGATTGCTAGCCAATACACCAGTGAAAATCAAAGTTCTTAACTAGAGCACAGTATTGTGCATACTATTTTTGTCCTTAACCTTGTGTCCAAGTCAAAACAGTATTTTCCAAAGTTATTTAAGTAAGCTTTCTTTCCTAAACTCCTTCAGTATGTTTGTGCAGTTAATTTTTTATAGTCAGATTCATTTATCAGTGTGAATTCTATCAGTAGTTCCCTCCACTATCTGATTTACTTTTATATTGTATACAGTAAAATTACTCTTTATGGTATATAGTTTTATGGGTTTTAATAATATATTCATATGTAAACATATATGTATACTATCATAGCTCCTTACAAATATCCCTTTGCCCTATTTCACTTCTTAGATTGCCTCTTTATAGTGAATTCATCTCATTTAAAAACCTCTGGCAGTCACCAAAGTCATTTTTGGTTCCTGTATTTTTAGTTATTCCAGGATGTCAAACAAATGTGATTGTATCCATATAATTCATATAGATATAGTCAGGCAATTTTTAACTTAGCAAATACATTTAACATCAGCTTATCATTGAATAGTATTTCCTTGCAAAGGTATATCACAGTTCACTTATCCATTTCAGTTTACCTTCTGTGTTCCTGTTAGAATTAGATGGGCATATCCTAGGAATGGCAGATTGGTCAGTTCTCTATGACACCTTCAAAGTCATGGTATATAAAAAAAAATCTCTACTCTTACAATCTCTTTAGAGAGGCAGAATTCCCAACCAATATATATCTAGGGTAAAGAGTGTTTGCTCCACTCTCCAATATAGAAAATAAGAACAAGAGTCACGTATGGTGGTACACATCTGTGATCCCAGCACTCAGGAGGCTGAAGCAGAAGAATGAAAGTTTGGGCCAGGTTGGGCAAATTGAGGTTGAGAGGTTTTAAAATCTGCCCATAGAAACCCAACCAACTACTGTGAGTGAGAACTATACTCCCAGGTGGCCTGATTCACAGTCTACTACTAAAAGACATAGCGAAAAAGAGAGATGTAAATGCCTAGAAGGTTGGAAAACAGAATCCAAGAGATTAATTTTTTGAAGTGTTTGGCCCAACAAAGAGAGAAAATGAGTCTAGCAAAATTTTGAAAATGGTCTTATATCAAGATGATCACAGATGGTCTTTACAAGCCAGCCAGGAAAACGTGATCAGTTAAACCCAAAATGTGAATTCGGAGTCCTGGAATTATTCTAGCACACTGTTAGGTGGAAGCAATGATAGCACATATCTCATTTCTTGACACAAGTGGGGAATTATTCACATCCCATCATCAAAAATTAATTAAGGAGTAATATTGGTAATATTTGTCAGAGTGAAGATGTCATCTTCTAGTCTTAGTTTTCTGCATATTTTCATCAAGAATGGGTATTAAATTTTTCTTTCATGCTTCTCTTTCATTAAGATGAGCACATCTCCTCCTTCCATTGTTTAATGTGTACTATCTTTTACATTGTTGAATTTTTTAACTAAATACTAATTGGCCATAAATTATTCTGTTTGTATTTCACTGAATTAAACGTCTTCATTTTTGTGGGGGAGGGACTTCTATACCTATCACTCAAGATAAAGATAGTTTTGTTTGCTTGTCTTGTTTTATTTTGTGATGGATACACTTTCCTGATTTTGACATCAGCATCATGGTGGCCCTGTAAGATCAATGTATCACTTATGTATTTTTCATATGTTTGAAAAATAGAATTAAACTACTTTCCTCCTCGTTTGCCTTCCTCTACCCCCTCTGGCTATGCTCCCTCTACTCCTCTTATGTCTTCCCTCCATTCGCAGGTTGATAGACTCTTTTTCTTTATGATTATTACATGTATGTATGCATGCATGCATAAATATGCACACACACATAGAGACAGACACACACACCACCGAGTCCATTTTTGTTGTTTATGTGATACTGTTTCAGAGACGACCACTCTGCACTGGGCAACCAATCAGGGAGTTCATCCCTGGGAAAGGTTATTTCTCCTTTTCCCAGCAGTCACTGGTTGCTTATAATTTTTTGTCTAGGGGTGGAGAAGAGATATTCATACAAGATTGCTTTTATTATGTATTTTATTTTTATATATTTTATTATGTAGTGTGTGTGTGTGTGTGTGTGTGTGTGTGTAGGTGTGTAGGTGTATTTACATAGGTGGGTGCATATGTGGGGAGACCAGAGGTTGAGGTTAAGTATGCTCCTCAGTCCTCTCCATGTTATTCAGCCCAAAGCAAGTAGAGAAAAGCTTGGTGGAAGATGTTTATAATCCTAGCACTTGGGAGGCTGCAGCAAGATCATGAGTTTAAAGATTATCAAGAAAAGATATAGAAGGGAGACCATAACAATGACAACAGCAGACAACAGTGAAATAGAAAACAAACATACAAAACAGAAAATACAAAGTCAGCAAAGCCATTAGATTTTTGGGGGGTTGATTAATATGATTAATACAGTTGCTACACATCTTATGAGATGAACCAAGAAAACCTCAAAACACCATTTACCCCAATACTAGTAATTTAAAAGTGGATATCTCTATAAATTCTTCACACATTAAAAACAGTAATCAAGGAAATTCGAATCAAAATGACCCTGAGATTCCACCTTACACCCATCAGAATGGCTAAGATAAAAAACTCAAAGGACAGCAGATGCTGTCAAAGTTGTGGAGAAAGAGGAACACTCCTCCATTGCTGGTGGGAGTGCAAACTTGTACAACCACTCTGGAAATCAATCTGATGGTTTCTCAGAAGATTAGGAATAGCTCTACCTCAAGACCCAGCTATACCACTCCTGGGTATATACCCAAAAGATGCTCCACCATCCCACAAGGACACTTGCTCAACTATGTTAATAGCACCCATATTTCTAATAGCCAGAAACTAGAAATAACCTACATGTTCCTCAGCTGAAGAATGGATACAGAAAATATGGTACATCCACACAATGGAATACTACTCAGCTATTAAAAACAAAGACATCGTGAATTTTGCAGGAAAATGGATGGAACTAGAAAATATCATCCTGAGTGAGGTAACCCAGACCCAAAATGATATGCATGGTATGTATTCATTTATAAGTGGATGGGGAGCAAGTGGACCTTGCCACCAGACAGAAGACCTGGTAAGGTAGAAGCAAGTTAAAAAACCCCAGGGAATTTTCATAATTGAGAACAGCAGGCATCAGAACCAGATCACAACCAGGGTCTACCTGTCCTGTAATGCACAACCATGACACCCCATTGAGAGGACCATAACAACCAATCAGGTAGCATAAAAACCTAGAGATCTCTTCATGCTAATGGCATATCTAAATAGGCCTAGAGTGTTTTGCCAAAGACCTTCCTTTCCTGGGCATCCCTTCCTGCAAAGGTATTTAATCCCTGGTTCACCCCAAGTAAGACATATGCATTCGTATCCACCATAACAATAAAATAGTTTGGACAAGCAAGGACAATCTCCTTCATCAAGGATCACCATGTGGTGGGATTGGGGGGGGGGGAACTTTGTCATAAAGAGCTGTTCCTAAATCTCCTGGAGAATTACTCTCTTCCAGCCTCTCCATTCTCACAGCCAGACTAGAGAACCCTTGTTCCCAACTCCTCACTGCAGGAGCCTGAGAACCACCATTCTCAACTCCTTAAGGTCCCCAGTGGTGTCTGGGTACACAGGAAATTGAAAAACACAGCATCTGTCTCAGCCCCTGCTGTTTCTTACTGGGGAGAACACAGGCTAGGACCCTCTAACTTGGATTGTGTTCTGCCTTCCCTGAGCAACAGACATGCTGGTGGCATTTTACATCCCAGTTGTGAGGCAGGCACACAGCCCAACAAGTGGATAATAGCCATTAAGTACAGGATAACCATGCTATAATCAACAGACCCAAAGATGCCAAATAAACAGGAGACACAACGGAAGATGGTAGAATCTTTCTCAAAAGTGAAAACAAAATAGATATCGCAAGTCAATGGAAGGGGGGAACTGGCCCAACTTGAGGCCCATCCACCCATGGGCAAGTACTAGTCCCTGACACTATTAATAATACTCTGTTATGCTTGCAGACAGAAAGGCTCCACCCAGAAGCTGAGTCAGACAGATGCAGACACCCACAGCCAAACAGTGGATGGAGCTTGGGGATGCTTATGGAAGAATAGAAGGAAGGATTGTGGCACCTAAGGGGATAGGAACTCCAAAGGAAGACCAACAGAGTCAATTAACCTAGACCCTTGGGGATCTTGAGTCTGAACCACTAACCAAAGAGCATACATGGGCTGGACCTAGGCATCCCCACACCTATATAGCAGATGAGCAGCTTGATCTTCATGTGGGTCCTGAACAACTGGAACGGGGCTATCTCAAAAGCTATTGCCTGTACAAAGGATATGTTCTTCTAGATGAGCTGTCTTGTCTGGCCTCAGTGGGAGAGGATTGCCTAGCCTCACAGAGACTTGATGTGCCAGGGCGGAGGATACCCTGGAGAGTTCTCCACCCTCTCAGAGGAAAAGTGAAGGGAGGATGGGGGAAGAATTGTGTGTGTGTGTGGGGGGGGTTACAGGGAGGGAGAAGTGAGCGGGATGTAAAGTGAATAAGTAACAAACAATTAAATAACAAAAAAGATCAAAAGTCGGAGGCCAGCAAATGCTACAAAGTGAGAAAAACACAGGGTAGGGGGCTTGCAACAGTACAAAGTGTGACACACATGTTCACAATCTCTGCTCGCCAGCTATGTCTGTGTGTTTATGTAAACTGTAGCCTTCAAATTTTCGTTTGCACTTAAAATTCTGAGTAAAGGTTAATATAAACCAAGTGGTTGTTAGTTTATGCCTGTAATTCCAGCACTCAAGAAGCAAGAAGATAACAAATTGAAAGGGAAGCCTAGGATACATATTGAGTCTATTTCAAGAAAGAAAGCAAAACAAAATAAAACTGATTCTCTCCCCCAATAAACAGCAATAAATAGTTAAAGTCATATTATGTACAATAATGAAGAAATAAGTGTGCAGCTCTCTTTCTCAAGAAAATGAAGTTTGCTCCTGAGCTGGTGTGTGTAGAGGTCAGGATACTAGAGAGAGGTCTATGAGAGGGGAAAGGCATATGTCTATGTGTGCCTTTCATTCCTTCTTTTCTTTCTGTTTCTTTTCCTTTTCTTTTCAACTCTCTCAGGCTCATGAAGAGTTAAGGAACTCCAAGCCTCTTGCCTGGGGCCAGTGAGAGGCCTGGTCAAAGAGAAAAGAACCCAAGTAACTAGGTTTCTTTTTGCCTGCTACAAGAGTTAGCCGACAGAAGCCAGCTACTTTTTGCACCCTGAATAGCAAGAAGGAGTTAAATCACCAGAAGTCATCAGCTTATGGCCCCAAAGATGGAAAGAGTTAAATTGGCTCTGATTGCCAATGCCACCGTCATGTGAGTGCCTCAGTTTGCCCTATGATGTAAAGCTGATTCCCTTCACAGATAACTCTAACTTGTGTTGAGTTGACGATAAACTAGCTAGGATAGTCTCCCTACTTTTCATGACAGTACAGTTATTTGCATTGTTCCATAAGAATTTGCCTTTTTTTTCCAACCAGGATATAAATGAAAAACCTGAGCACACAGTTAAGGCCTTGCCTAGAGAATCATGATTAAAATGATATATATGTAATCCTACATGATGGTTATGATAAGTTCCATTTAAGGAATATGGTAGAATTTCTAGTAACCTCATAAAGCAAATGCTCACAAAAGTGTCTCAGGGAATTGAGCTGACTTATTATAGGCTCTTAAAAGAGAGAGTAAGTTTACTTTCAGAATCCTTGGTAAATTCATATGTTCTCAAGAAAGAGGACTTCCCTAAATTCATGAGCATGACAAGTGACATCTGACAATATTTCTTGGAATTCATTACCTAGTTTTGTAATAGCTTATAAGAGGCTGTCAGGAATCTATCCTGAGATTCCCTATAAACACTTTTAGTCAGAAGTGGCCTTAGTAGTTGGCTAGTGCTATATAGCTTTAAACTTACAATGTAAATTTGAGGAGTTCTATTTGTTTGTTTGTTTTTGAGACAGGGTCTCACTGTACAGCCCTGGCTGTCCTGCAACTCACAGGATCTACCTGTCTCTGTCTCTGTGTTTGAAGTAAAAGTATGTGTTATCATGCCCAGTAAAGAGGTCTGTTTGGTTAATATATCAATTTTATTGTGTTTATGTAAGTAATCATTGCAAAACTAGTAAAATTGGCCTAGTTTGTGATCAAGAGTACAATCTCTCTATGATTCTCATGAGCACAGATAGAGTAGGGAATGGGACACTAGCCAAGAAAAATTGTGAAAGAGGGAAAGTAAATTAACAAGTGCTCTATCTAATGTACCCTTCAGAGATATCTCTACTTAAATGGATTCTGAGTTATTTTTAACTCAACAAGTCATAGGAAACTTACTAAATATGAGTTAATATTATCTAAAGAATGAGGAGTGTTCTGACATGGAGAGAAAAATTGAACACTGAATAGTTTTGCATTTATTCATAAATTTAAAAATAATTAAATTAATTAATTTTATGTGTATAGGTGTTTGTCTGCATGTGTGTTTGTTTACCACTCAGGTGCCTTATGCTTGCAGAGGCCAGAAGACAGTTTTAGATCCCCTGGGACTGGACTTAACTAAGGTTGTGAGTGGCTATGTGGGGCCTGGGAATAGAACCAGAACCCAGTTCCTCTGGAAGAACAGTCAGTGTTCTTAACCATGCAGCTATCTATCCAGCCTCGACTTCAGAATTCTAAATTGTGCGTTTGTTTTTTGAGTCACGTGTAAAAACTTAACAGTTCCCTTATTAATGAGCTAAATAAAATTTTGACATCTCCTCAAAAATGAAAATTAAATCTTTAAAACGTGAAGATGGAAGACAATAGCCAAACACAATTGGTAGATAGAGAATTGGTAAAAAAAAAAAACCAAAATATGCCAGTTGGCATAGAAGAAAATAAAAATAGAATAAAACACACATTTAAAAACAATTATATAGAACATTTTAGAAACAGAGTGATACTTAAATTTACACATTGAAAACATATCACATTTCAAGGGAAAAATGGCTCAGAATAGACTATCATATACTAAGCCATTTCCTAGCAGTTTTTCAATGAGATTTATTTATTCATTTTAAGCTTATTATATTTTATTTGTGTGTGCCACCAGGCATACTTGGAGGTTAAAGAATGGCTTATGGGAGTCAGTTCTCTCCTACCATATAGGATCTCAGTGATTAAACTCAGGTTTTTAGACTTGGCAGCTGATGCCTTTACCTGCTGAGCCATCTTACTAGCTCTGAATTATTTTTAAATCATCTTTGGGTTCAAATTTTAGGTTTATCAAAATTGAGAGCAAACTACAGAGGGTTCCTTTAACCCCTGCCACATTCTCTCCACTGCATCTCCACCTGTTTGTATATTAGTTGCAAATGATGAACCAGCACTGACATAATTTTCAACCAAAGCCCATGGTTTTCTTTAGAGTTCCTGCTGTGTTGTATATCTTATGGGCTCTGGTAAATGTATGATGACATCTATCCACAACTGTCAGGTCATACAGAATATTTTTCTTTCCAGGGAAATCGCTCTCATCTACATATTCATCCTGTCTCCTAAATGCAGGGCAATCTCTGATATTTTTTATCTTTCCACAAGTTTTCCTTTCCCAGAAAACCATAGAGTTACAATGACATGATTTGTATGTATTCTTTCAGACTGGCTTCACTTAGTAAAATGCATTTAAGATTTCTCTACATCATTTTCTAGCTTGATATCTTATATCTTTTTAGTGCTTAATCATGTTCTGTATATGAAATGTACCACATTTTACTGATTAATTAACCTCTATTGAAAGATACATTAGGTGCTTTTTAGATTATTAAGAATGAAGTTTCCATAAACATGAATACAAGTTCTTGTGTGACCATAAATATTTACCTCATTTGGGTAAATACAAAATAGTACAATTGTTCAATCATACTGGTAAGATTAAGTTTAATTTTTAAAGGAGTGCCAAACTTCCAAAGTGACTATACCACATTTCCATCTGTAATTAGTGAGAGTTCTCTTGGTTTGTACTGTCACTGGGATTTTTTTTTGCCAGTGTTTTGGATTTGGTGATTTAAATGTGTCTACTAGTATCTTAGTATGGTATTCATTTGAAATTCCCTAGTGATTGTATGTGGAAGCTTGCACGCGTGCGCACGCACACACACACACACACACACACACACACACACACACACACACACATACATCAAAGACCCATAAATCACTTAATGATGGAGAGAAAGGCAGTATACTTATACAGGAAAGTTATGATGTTACTAGGCAACATAAGTTTATGGGGATCACTGTTGTATATGCAATCCCCACCCCTTTTTTAAACAGGGTTTTTCTGTGTAGCCTGGGCTGTCCTGGAACTCACTCTGTAAACCAGGCTGGCCTGGAACACATAGAGGTCTGCTTGTGTCCTGCATACTGGGATTAAAGGTGTAAACTGCCACCATCACCACTGCCTGGCTAATCAATACATTTTTAATTGTTACATTATTAAGCTATGTATGATACATGATTGTATACATAAATATTTGTACTGTTAGGGAACAATCCTAGGGCTTCACATGGTAGGTACACTCTACCCTGAGTTCTATCTTCATCTTTCACACATTCACACATACAGTTAGACTATAAATACTTGGATCTATCTATCTATTATCTATCTATCTATCTATCCATCCATCCATCCATCCATCCATCCATTTATCCATTCATCTATATATCTTCTCTTATCTATTACCTAGTTGTATTCCTGGAGAGAAGACAGGATTTTGGAGGGACAGCTAACATTCTGCCATACTTTCATTAATTAAAATTACTGAGACTATGTATTTTGCTCTAAGCAATGCTCCAGCCTTTTAGATTCTAGTATGAAGTTTTTCTTTTTTCCCCCTCAAAATAATTGGTATCTATGGAGACCTGACTCACATATCACAGCTATCTATTCTACAGCAAGAGTCTTTTTTAAAAACATCTTATATGAAAACCTAACAGTACTCACAATTTTCTTGGGATAAAGACCCCAAGCTAAGTCATAGATTACCCACAGGGACTCAAAGGTAGATGGAAGGTCACAGGAACTATTCTTTGGCTCTTTGGGTGGGTTAAGTGTCCTGCTCTTTTTTTTAAAAAAAACAACCATTGAGAAATCCCCTTAGTACTGAGCAGTTTTTAATCTTTCATGTGTTGTGAGACTTAATCATTTCCCCCACCATCTGTTTCTTGCTGCTTCTTTTCACTTTCCTACTTTCTTTTTCCTCTTCCTCTTCAACTCCTGCATGGTGTCTAATTCTTCTTCACTGCCACCTTCACAGATATCCTCTTTCCTGTCTACATATTCATCTTTATCCTCTCCAGAAGTTCTTCCTTACCTTCCTAGTATAAGGTATTTTTTAGATACCTTTTAATTTTGCTTTTAATAATACTCAAGTTTTTAAATTCAGTTACTAACTCCTATTTTTTGTTTAATTAACAGATAGTTTTATTTTACTTATATGTCTTAGAATATTCAGATTTTTCTTATAATTAGTTCTGTAGCTGTTGAAAGAAGCACACATAAAACAAGACATGTTCTTTAGATGTAGCATATGTTTTCAGGTATTGTTAAGTTTTTATGAAATTTTCTATAGTTGGTATGCTATAGGTCTTTTTATTTTGCCTTTTTCTGTTCTTATTTAAATGCCTTTCATAGACTGAAAAACAAATTAAATCTTAGAGGTTTATGTTCACCTCTAATTACTAAAATCTGTCAAAGATATCAAATATGCACAAAAAGGGAACAGGTCAATAATCTCTAAATCCTATGAAACATAATTCATCCACATATTAGAATAATGACAGACCATGACCAAATAGGTTTTTTTCTAGAAAAGCTATTTTGATTTAATTCTAGGACATCTATTGTTATGATTCAGTATACTCATAGTTTAAAAGAAAAATGTGATTATTTCCTTAGAGTCTGACAAAGCATATAATTCGACTCAATATCCATTGACTCAAAGCAATTCTAAAACATGAACAAAATCTAAAAGCCAAAAATCTACTAAGGAACAGGAAGAAGCTATTCTATTGACTTATAACAATTTTGATAATCACAAAATTTAGCAGTATATATTATTTGATTTGAAGTCTACTGGTAAATTTTATTAAAGTAAAATCTAATGATGTAAGAATAATAACATCTTATTAGACAATAATGGCCTGTTTTTAAGTTTATTATACTTTCTTAGAAACTAAGTATTATCCTCACTATTAGTATGGAGTAAAAATTCTAACATACACTATGAAAAAATTCTAAAACTTATTTTACTGGTTATGAAGTACAGTGCAAATTTCTGGTAGCCAAAGTTTCTAGTGACTTTATTATTCAGGCCATAAACTCACTTCTGTTTGTGGTACTGGGGATTAAACCTAGGGTCTCATGTATACTAGGCAAGCTCTGTACTACTTACCTATATCCTCAGCATAAATTCCCTTTGTAAATGTGTTAGCAAATCTACTTCCCATTGTACCTGTTTGTTTCAGGAGATTCCAAACAATTTTGCATTTCTGGATCTGCTCAAGTGCCATTCTTAGTAACTTGTTCTATATGGGAAAAAAAGATAATAATCTAAACTAAAAGAACTTTAAGCAAATTAATATAATTTCAAATTTCATTCTTTAAAATAGTTAATAGAAAAAAATAAAAAATAATTGTTTAGCCAAACATTTTGCAATTAGTATAGAAATACTACCTTCCAAATGTTATCTTCCTTATTGTACCAAGAAAGTGAGAATAGAAAACCTTGAATATTACCAATTTCTTTAATAATATAGAAACATATTTCCCCTGGATAAGAGTATGAGGAGCTCTATAAACTCTTCCAAACAAAACACACTAACTGATAAAATTATAAGATATAATCATGCAGGGCTGGGGGTAAAATAGTATATGTTAAGAGCTTGCTGATATGAGGTGCTAGTTCCATGCCCAGAAACTTTCCTCTCTCTCCTCCCAATAAAACCAAACAAAATGCAATCACATAAAGTCTAGAAAATTGCTCATGGGGTATGTATTTCTTTGCTCCCAGAGACCTACTAAGTATCAGTAAGATCAGTGAAAGCCTATACATATGAGCCATGACATGTTTAAATTAACACTCGGTGTCACTGTGGTGTAAGCACTGCTTTAATCAGATGTGGTCAAGTTTATAGGCTGGGATTCCTAGGAAGTCCATAACTACTGGACTTCCTCACCACAAGGTCTATATTATAAATGTTCTAATATGAAAAAGCACAAGTGAAAAGACTGGTATTCTCCTCTACTGAGACTGTATTTATAGGACAAGGGCAAGACAAGTTCGAAGTACTTGGTCTCAATTGTTCTAATGTCAGTTAGCTTGTAGGACAGTTAGCATGCCAAGAGACACAAGGCAAAATACCAAGGACCACAAGTCTTGCTCTGTCTTCTACTCAGAGATGAATATCTGATATAAATCAGCCACTGTTATCCTTGCCCCCATATCTAAAACAGTGGTTAGGATGAAGCCTGGTCCCATTGAACCACACTGTGGAGTAAAAATTGAACCATTATACTATGGGAAAAATAGAGCTCAATGAACTAGGCTAGTCAATTTACTAAAAATTACAAATTGTAAACAAGACAGAACAGTAGTTAAGAACATTTGCTAGTTTGGCAGAGGACCTGGGTTTGATTCCCAGCACTCATAGAGCTGCTTAGAACTGTCTGTAGTTTCAGTTCCTATTTCTGGTTTTCAAGATTACCAGGCAAGTATGTCAACTACATGTAGGCAAACATATGCATAAAAAATAGAAATGACTTTGTAAAGGCCCAGATGTTAAACTTAGCAGACATACATTTCAAAACAGCTATTTTAATATATAATTAAATAACTAAATAAAGCCACATTTAAAGAATTAATGTATAAGAATGCTCATCAAATATATCTCTATTAATAAAGTCATACAAATAAAAAATAACCAAATAAAAATTACAGAATTAAAAATACTATGCAAGAGAAAGTAACCAATCAAGAATAAGAGAATGTAAGCAATCAGGAATAAAAGACACACAAGATGTCTTGAGCTGGAGCTAGGATCCAGTGGTTAAAAGAACTTGGTGTTTTTGCAGAGGACCCAGGTCTGGTTCCCAGCACACATATCAGGTAGCTCACTACCATCTGTAACTACAATTCCAGAAGGTCTGATGCCCTCTTTTGCCATTTGTAGACACCTGCACACACATAGTGCACATACAAATAAACAGGTGCATGCATGCGCGCGCACACACACACACACACACACACACAAATTAAGGAAAAGATATGTGAGCTCTATAGAAGACAAAAAATAAGACAGCAGTTGAACTATGAAATAATGCAATTGCCATTGTATTAAAACTATGTATTAAGAGACAGGGTGCCACACTAGTTTAAAATATAGTTTAAATTCTGTCTATATGAGATGAGTACTATATCTAAAGATCCAGACTGAAAATAAAAGGATGAAAAAGGCTATGAGTTAGATATTTCAATACCTCTATAAACAATAAAACTAGGAAGGACAAGACACCTTTAGTCATGGGTAAAGCTTGTTTTCCATTTCCACCACTGATCTAGACTACATTACTCTTTCACTGTTCACCCAGAGCATTGTCAGCCACTTCTGTAGCCATGTCCTTCTTAGAGACAGTATAAAGCTTGTAATCATTGTCTACTTCAATGAGTTTCTTTCTTTCTTTCTTTCTTTCTTTTTTTGTTTTTTTTTTTTTTGTTTTGTTTTTTTGGTTTTTCGAGACAGGGTTTCTCTGTACCCCTGGCTGTCCTGGAACTCACTCTGTAGACCAGGCTGGCCTCAAACTCAGAAATCCGCCTGCCTCTGCCTCCCAAGGAGTGCTGGGATTAAAGGCATGCGCCACCACTGCCCGGCCTTCAATGAGTTTCTGACAGTCAGTGGATTCATCTTGACAGGGGCAATGGCCTAAAAGGTGCCATGAAAAAGAGCTTTTATTTCTTTCTTGATTTCCTTTATGACTTATTCATCATCCAGTATTGTATTGCTTCATTTCTGTGAGTTCATGAATGCTCTATAATTTTTTTGCTGTTGATTTGTAGTTTTATTTTATTAATGAGATTCAATAGAAGAAATTATTTTAGTGGTCCTCTATTTGTTAATATTTGCTTTTTATACTCTTATATATTCTATTTTAGATAAAGTTCTATGACCTTCAGAGAAGAATGTATATTCTGCAGTGTTTGGATGAAATGTGCTGTATCTTTAGCTTCTTTGGGTCATTGGAATGTAGCATAGTTATCCTGTACTTTAAGGCTAATATCCATTTATAAATGAGTACATGCCCCATTTGTCTTTCTGGGTCTGGGTTACCTCACTTCTTTTCTAGATCCATACATTTGCTTGCAAATTTGCTTACAAATCATGATGTCCTTGTTTTTAATAGCTCAGTAATATTCCCTCATTAATTCTTTAAAATCAAACAGAAAGTGATAATCACGTTACTAGGGACAGCTTTCTTTGATTTGAAGAAGAAAGATAAAGATTTGAAGGTATATGAGAGGTGATAATGCTGGTAGCTCCCAAAGAGGTAGGTTTAAGAAAAATAAGAGTGGAGGCAGGTGTGATGGCTAACATCTACAATCTCAGAAAGGCTGAGGAAGAAGCACTTCCCGTGAGTTGGAGGCCATTATGGTCTACAATTTGAAATCTTGTCTCAAAAAAGACTTAAGAAAGTAATTGAGAGTGGAATTCAGGCAAAGGTAAGGAATTCTGTCTTGCTAGACATGAGATGATGACATATTTAAGCAAATGTAATGGAATAAAGAAAGCAAACTGAGTAAATCAGTTCATCTGGCTATTAGAACTTGAGAGATAGATAAGCCTTTCCATAGCAAATGTGTTAAAGGAAACAAAAGTGGAGGGAACATTTTGATGGATCATATATAACCACAGAGGGACAAGATAATGCAGATAAATATTAATAACATATTAGGAAATACTAGGCCATGGTGAGGGACATCTAAAAAGAAGAGGTTAAGCCAAATATAACATTTGCTTAGGAGGGGATTAACCATTATAAACCTTTGAAATCAAGATTCTTCCATAATGGAGGAAAATATTTTCTAAGGGGAATAAAAATAAATGTGTCAGGGAAAAGAAATATACCAAGCAGCACACTTAACCCCCATCTGTTCTTTGACGATTGCACATTACCTGTTCATAAGTTGTTGTAGCTTTTCTTCCTTGATCTAGATCAACTGCAGCTGCTATAAGTAAACATGTTTTCTGTGCAATCAGTAGTCCTTGATCCATAGGACAAAAAAGGGACAGCTGATAAGAAATAACCAGAACCTCAATGAATAGTGAGAATTCAGTCAGGTGAACACAATCAGAATGAAAATCAGCAACATCTTGTCTGAATGAGAAAATGCTGCTGGGAAACCACATGTTGCCACAAAAATGATATAGATTATCACCCCGATTTACAGTTTTAATTTTATATTACTTTTCATTGTTTGTTGTAGCACCTTTCTAGAAATAAAAAGCTTCTCTTCTTCAGTTTTCTTTCTCAATGACAAGTACTGTCATTTGGCCCTGAATGCCTATCTAGCAATTTACTTCTTGGGTGATGCTGTCATTTATGGCTCATTTTCCCCCTGGGAAGTAGTTTTCCCTTTATACTGAACAGAGCCCAAATCAGTACTTAAATTGTTATGCTTGAAGGGCACAATGTCAAATCTTGACAGGCATTAAGCATAACCTCACCATTAACCCTTGTCCTTGAGGTTTAGGAAATACTTGCAGCTTTTTACTGTAAGAAAACTCTAGGCCACTTTGATTTCTACATGTCAGTCTTATACAAGCATTATCACAAATGTCAAAACTAAAATGGACTTATCTCATCTAATTAAAACTACATTTATACATAAGTTTGCAGACATTTTATTTTACTAGTACTGGTGATTGAGCCCAGGACTTCGTGCATGCTAAATAGGTATTCCACCACCGAGTTACACTCCCAGCCCTCCAAAGACTTTCTTAATCTCCACAAACATTTATAGATAACAATCATGATCTTCATGGAATTAATAACATTTTAAGTTGTCCAATCTCTTTAGGTATTGGGTTACTTAAGGTCAGGAAAATGTGATCTTCAGTTCATTCCAGCTTTAAAATTCTGAACATTCCATTGGTCTCAATTTGTCAGATTGTGATACTTCCAAATGCAGCTGAGGTATATTTTCTAACCCTCTGCTTCCATTCCCCCATTGGCACTTGAACCACTTTCTAACCTTTTTAATGTCAGCTTTGCAGGCTGTTATAGTTTGTATATGCTTGGCCCAGGGAGTGACACTATTAGAAGGTGTGACTCTGTTGGAGTAGGTGTGTCAGTGTGCCTGTGGGCTTTAAGAACCTCATCCTGGCTGCCTGGAAGCCAGTATTCTGCTAGCAGCCTTCAGATGAAGATGTAGAATTCTCAGCTCCTCCTGTACCATGCCTGCCTGGATGCTGCCATGTTCCCACCTTGATGATAATGGACTGAACCTCTGAACCTGTAAACCAGCCCCAATTAAATGTTGTCCTTTATAAGACTTGCCTTGGTCATGGTAGCTGTTAATAGCAGTAAAACCCTAGCTAAGAGACAAATGACTATTTTTTAAATGCTTAAAGGTGAATAATAACAAACTCACAAATTCATATATACAGAACCTGTTCTAGGAAACTTAATAAAGGAGGCTCAAACTTATCTTCTCCAGCCCTTGATGTTCACAGGTACTTATGCTACATTTCTACACACTTACTTGTGTGACCTTTCCTAATGTGTGGTAGCTCATAACATTGGAGCATGCCCATTCTAAAGATACTTATGTTTTAATATGGGACTCTGGAACTCCAGATCCCTTCAAAGGCAAAGGAAGAGTTCTGTACTGGTAGAACTCTATATATAATGTAATGGTAGGCTATATAATGAATATTTTTCTTTTCTTTTTAAAATTATTATTTATTCACTTTACATCCTGCTCACTACTCCCCTCCTGGCTGTCCCCTCCCATAATCCTTCCCCTCATCTTCCTTCCCCTTCTCCTCTGAGAGGGTAGGATCCTAGGGTATCCCCTGACCCTCTCGCATCAAGTCTCTGCCAGATATGGCTCATCCTCTCCCACTGAGGCAAGACAAGGCAGCCCAGCTAGAAGAACATATCTCATATACAGGCAACAGCTTTTGGGATAGCCCCCACTTTATTTGTTTGAGACTCACATGAAGATAAAGCTGAAAATCTACTACATACGTTGGGGGGGGGGGGAGGTCCAAACAGTGTATGCTCTTTGGTTGGTGATTCAGTCTCTGAGAGTCCCAAGGGTCAAGGTTAGTTGACTCTGTTGGTCTTTCTGTGGAGTCCCTATCCCCTTCTGGAGCCACAATCCATCCATCCCCCTATTCTTCCATAGAGTACATAATGAATATTTGTGATGAGATTTACCTCATAAGAAACCATGAAAAAGTTTTTCATTGCCTCTAGATCCTTCTCACATTGCAGAGCTAAGTTCCAAGCTGAAAGTTAACATGAAATAATATAATTATGAAAAACCAGTTGTTTAGTCTGTACCACCATAATCACTGTCAACATTTTCAATGCTAATATGCTGATAAGGGAGGGTCGTGGGATTAAGTATATTTTAATTTAAAAATAAATTAAACAGCTCAATAAAATATTTTGTTTTTGAAAAAAGAAACTGACTTTGTTTGTGGGGAAACTTTTTGCCAAGAAATTTAGTGATTCCTAGCACTTCTGATTGTCCATTCTAAGTAGATAACACACAAGGCACTGTTTAAATTGTTTAAGTTTGAGATGTACAGAAAGAATTCTCAGTACTATCTATCTATCTATTTATCTATCTATCTATCCATCCAGCTGTAATAATAACAAAGAAAGTGGACACGAATTTGAAAGGGCATGAGATGTTTGTGGGGTAAGAGGAGAAGCTGGAGGGAGAAAAGGGCGGGGTAATGATGTAATTATATTATCATTTAAAAATCTAAAAAAAAAAAAGGAGAGTCACCAAGTAGCAACTGAAAGTCACCAACTCATCAACTGAAAGTGGTAAAAGAAAGATAAACTTTGGGAAAGATCAGAATATACTAACATCAATGATTAGAGTATTTCTGGAACATTTTCTATCTTCCAAAGGTTAGTAGAAGTCCCAACTAGGTAAACCAATGTGAGTGAGAAACATACCTCCAACTTTCCAAACCTTCAAAAGGTCAGAGTCATTAAATCTTTCTATATTTAAAAATGTTAATTTTCCAAATTTCTTAGAATTCACATTATTTATTCCCTTTTTCCTAGATTAAAACCTCGAGAAATAATTCCATAAAACAGGAACTGGTTCAGGTAGAACCAGACCAAACTGTGATAGTGTTAATTAATAGTTCTTAAGTACCTCCATAATTTTATATCACTTTTATTAATTCATTCTTAGAAAAAGAAAATGGTACAATTCATAATTGTGTCACTGGTTGAATTTTAATAAAATAAACATATGCACATCAAGAAAGATTTTGGCCATTATCAGAAAACTGCAAATGTCTTTCACATTCAGGCTCTCTTCTTATGGTAAACACTACCTTCTTTCCTTAAGATTATTTTCATGTTATTTAAATGCTAAAGTCATAGCAACTTCTCCAAACGTGAGTATAATGCACTTTGATCACATTTACCCTCTCTGTTTTTCTTTCTTACTTCTTAAACAGATCACTATTTTGATTTCTAACACAAAATCAGGTTTGTGTTTTTTAACCGGTGTATAAATTGAATCACTACTCTTTAATGTCTGGCTGTTTTTGTTCAATAGTATGTTTCTGAGATATATCCATATTGTTGTGTGTAGTTTATTTTTGGTGAATCACCAAAGAATATATTCAGCTTTCTAGAGCAGGTTTAGGAAAATGATTTGTGAAACTAAAGTTATAATTCATAATTTTGTTTTTAAACCACTCTCCATAGAAAAGGAAAAAATAACCATAGAATACTTTGTTATGTGTGAGATATATACACTGTTTCATATGAAATCCTTAATACAAAAATGATCCTATATGATATGATGTATGTATATATATGTGTGTGTGTATATATATTTATATACACACACATATATTTATTTATTTATTTATTTATTTATTTTCCAAGTTTATATACAAGGAAATCAAGATTAAGGATATTATACATATACACCATAGCTTCAAAAAAGCGACATAATCTATTACATCAGAAAAAATACCATGCCCACATTTTTTTTACCTATTTTTCTGAACCAATTGGCATCATTAACCATAGAATCCGAAGTTGAGGGAGCTTCATTAAAATGTTCAGAAAATTTCACAAGTGCTGTATCAAATAGGAAAATAGGATAATTATCTTATATGTTAGCAAAGTTTTTAATCATCCTTTAAAAGCAATATGAATCTAGAAATTTTATTTCTGTGCATATGTATATGGTAGCATATCAAAATAATTCAAATGAGGAAAAAGCACTCCTAAGCTCCATGAAGGAATTAACTCAAACTTTGAGGGAACAAATATATTCTTAGAGAGAATTATAAATGTAATTATTACAATTATTCACTACTAGAGGCACATGCAAGGAGATAAAGAATGGGAATAATAATTAAAATACTAAAATAATTCTTAGTATGGTTGAATCCCTGGGGTTCAATCTCTAGCACCAAACAAAACACCCTAAAATAATCATAGTATCAGTAGACTGGCATAATATTTACTTAGCTTCCACAGTAAATATAATGTAGAACCAGAACATGCCATCATCACCAGAAAGCATTTATTACTTACCACATGCTCTTCTCAGAAAAATAATACCAACCAGCAAAGTTTTCATTTGAAAAGCTTTGTCTTTAAGCCATTTTGCTATGTTTATAATCTGTATTTGAGGTATAAAATTCAACTAATTGCTATAGCTGTATTAAAGTTTCTAAGGTATGGACTTTTGGGTGTTCTTAGAAATGAGAATACCTTTTGAACAAATGGGATACCATCAAAGAAAGCACAGTGCTGGTAAAAAGAATGTGATGTTGCTAGATACTAGTTTAAGGAAGTCAGCAGGAAAGATTACAAGTAGACAGAAGGCACAGCCTTTTGTAAATAGGTAAAATAAAAGAACAGCAATGCAAGCTAGATGAAGCGGTCACATAAAACCAGCAGGGGTTAGAGAATTTCATTTGTCTTGAATTAATTTTTGCATATGTAATCACAGGACAGAAAATTAAAAGGGAGGGAAGAATAAAAGGAAGAGAGAAAGAATGAATAAAAAGAAAGAAAGAAAGCAAGCAAGCAAGCAAGCAGGCAGGCAGGCAGTCAGTCAGGAAGGAAGGAAGGCAGGCAGGCAGGAGGGAAAGAACATTAGGAAGGCAAGTGTCTTTAAAACAAATTAGGATAAAATAGAACTGAGATCACATATAGAAGTAGATGCTAGCAATGTCAAACACTTCCCTTCTTGTGGATGAAGAAACTAAAATATATCCCTGTGGTAAACAATAATGAAGTGCATGAAATTTAACTAAAATACTAGATTAGAGTCAGCATGTTCAATATATTTGGAGAATTCAACACAGGATAGAGGCAAGATGAAGGACTAAAAATAAGCAAGAACATAATTACCTGTATTCAAGTAGTTCAAAAGTTTATCCATTTCTTTCTTTCTAAAAATTAAAGAAAAAGAAATTTTTAAATTGTTCTAAACATTTACTGTAGATAAATAACTGAAAAAAAAAAACTATGTCTGAGGATTGGGCTAAAAATGCAAAATGTACAGTTTCTAGTTGAGTGATAATCCATGACTTCAACACACTTGCTCCACTTTAAGATATGGCTACTCATAGCCAGTGTCCTCACAGTTTTGCTTTTTATAAAAAGATTTTATTATATGTAAGTATACTGTAGATGTCTTCAGACACTTCTTCTCACTCTGGGCCCACTCACTTTGGCCCTGCTCACTGTGGCCTGCTTGCTCTGGCTCCACTTGCTGTAGCTGTCTTCAGACACCCCAGAAGAGGACATCAGATCTCATTATGGTTGGTTGTAAGCCATCATGTGGTTGCTGGGATTTGACCTCATGACCTTTGGAAGAGCAGTCGGCACTCTTAACCACTAAGCCAGCTCTCCAGCCCCCTCACAGTTTTTCTTAACAAACGATTTCAATAACGGATAAGGTTTCATATCATGTTACAAGATTACATTATTTGGAAGCAGGTAGTGACCTCTGTGATTTATTATCTCTGGTTCCTTCAAAAAGATTTCTTGATTTTATGTGTATGTACTTGTACCATATGTGTGCAGTGCCTTCAGAAGCCAGAAGAGGGCATTGAATCTTCTGGAACTACAGTTACAGGTGGTTATAAGTCACCATGTGGGTGCTCTGCAGGAACAAGAGTCTCTTACATGCTGAAACATCTTGCCATGCCTCTGTTTTGTTGTCATTGTTTGCTTGATTGTGTTTTTGTTTTTGTTGTTGTTGTTTTTGTTTGTTTGTTTAAGGGCAGAGATTTTAATCTTTGTTTGAAGTAAAACTCGTTAATTCATTATTTTATTTATTTACATTCCAGATGTTGGTTGCCCCCCTCCTTGTCCCCTTCCCACAGTTCTTCATCCCATTTCCCCTTCCCTTCGCCTCTGAAAGGGTGCTCTCCAACCTCCAGGCACCCCCCTTTCCTGGGGCATCTAGTCTCTACACAATTAGGCACATACTCTCCTACTGAGGCCAGACAAGGCAGTCCTCTGCTATATATGTGTTGGGGGCCTTGGATCAGCCTGTGTATGCTCTATGGTTGGTGGCTTAGTCTCTGGGAACTGTGAGGGGTCTGGGTTAGTTGAGACTGTTGGTCTTCCTATGGGGTTGCCATCCCCTTCAGCTCCATCAATCCTTCCCCTAACTCTTGCATAGGGGACCCTGAGTTCAGTCCAACGGTTGGGTGTGAGTATCTGCACCTGTCTTAGTAGTTAGTTGCTGATAAGGCCTCTCAGAAGACAACCATGATACGCTCTTGTATGCAAGCACAACATGGCATTGGTAATATGTCAGGGTTTGGTGTCCCACCATGAGATGGATCCCAAGTTGGGTCAGTCACTGAACAGCTTTTCCTTCAGTCTCTACTCCATTTTTGTCCCTACATTTCTTTTATACAGGAACAGTTCTGAGCTAGAAATTTTGACAGTGGGTTGGTAATCCCGTCCCTCCACTTGAGACCCTGGAGGTGGTCTCTTCATATTCCCTCTCCCTACTGCTGGGTATTTTGGCTGAGGTCACTCCTATTGAGTCTTGGGAGTCTCTTGAGGGTCCCCTCTTCCAGAAGCAGAGAAAGAAATTAGGGAAACAATACCCTTCACAATAGCCACAAATAATATAACTCTAACCAATCAAGTGAAAGATCTGTATGACAAGAACTTCAAGTCCCTGAAGAAAGAAATTGAAGAAGTCATCAGAAGATGGAAAGATCTCCCATGCTCATGGACTGGTAGGATTAACATAGTGAAAGTGGCCATCAAATCAAAAGCAATATGCAGATTCAATGAAATCTCCATCAAAATTCCAACACAATTCTTCACAGTCATGGAAAGAACAATTCTCAACTTCACATGGAAAAACAAAAAGCTGGCCTTCCAGTTTCCATCTGTGGCAGGAGACCTCTGCCTGGGCCACCAGGGCTCCATAGCCAAATAGCACTGGGAGAAAGCTAGCCTCCCAGGAGTATGGAAAAGCTCTTGAGAGGAGATAAGAGGACTAACACTGCTCAGCGGGACTCAGCCAGAATCCTTGGGACACAGGGACTGAGGAACAGCTGGGAGGAAGGAGCCTTCCGGTTTCCATCTGTGGCAGGAGACCTCTGTCTGGGTCACCAGGGCTCCATAGCCAAATAGCACTGGAAGAAAGATAGCCTCCCAGGAGTGTGGGCAAGCCTGTCTACTCAGAGGGACTCACCTGGAATACCCAGGACAAGGAGACTGAGGAGTGGGGCTTCTGGTTTCTTTCTGTAGCTGGAGAGCTGATCCTGTGACACAGGGCTCCATACTCAAATAGTGCCAGGAGAGAGCTGGTATACCAGGAGTGCTGACACACATTCAAGCACAGCCAAGACCATCACTTCTTTTCAAATTCACTGGACCAAGAGGGACCCTTGCAGAGCCATCAGGACACAGGAAACAAGGGATAGCTGCAGATTAGATCCTTCTTCTTTCTTTCTGCACTCCAGAGCTGACCCTGTACCACAGCTCTCCAAACCCAAATTCCTCTGAGAGAACTGGTCTGCAAGGAGTATTGACACCTAAGCTTGCAGAAAAGACAAGCCACAGTCAGAAGACCAAAAAAAGGTCAAAAAAGACCAGCTAACACCAGAGATAACTAGATGGCAAAAGGCAAGGGTAAGAACACAAGGAACAGAAACCAAAGCTACTTGGCATCATCAGAACCCAGCTCTCCCACCACAGCAAGCCCTGGATACCCCAACACACCAGAAAAGGAAGACTCAGACTTAAAGTCACATCTCAAGAGGATGACAGAAGATTTTAAGAAGGAAATAAATAATTCCCTTAAAGAAATACAAGAGAACACAGGTAAACAACTAGAAGCTCTTAAAGAGGAAATGCAAAAATCCCTTAAAGAATTACAGGAAAACACAATCAAACAGACGAAGGAAATGAACAAAACCATCCAGGAATTAAAAACAAATAGAAACAATAAAGAAATCACAAAGGGAGACAATCCTGGAGTTAGAAAACATAGGAAAGAAATCAGGAGTCATAGATGCAAGCATCACCAACAGAATATAAGAAATGGAAGAGAGAATCTCAGGTGCAGAAGATACCATAGAAAACATTGACACAACAGTCAAAGAAAACGCAAAATGCAAAAAGCTCCTAACCCAAAACATCCAGGATATCCAAGATACAATGAGAAGACAGAACCTGAGGATAATAGGTATAGAAGAGAGTGAAGATTCCCAACTTAAAAGACCAGTAAATATCTTCAACAAAATTATAGAAGAAAACTTCCCTAGCCTAAAGAAAGAGATGAACATAAATATACAAGAAGCCTACAGAACTCCAAATAGACTGGACCAGAAAAGAAATTCCTCCTGTCACATTATAGTCAAAACACCAAATACACAAAACAAGGCAAGAATATTAAAAGCAGTAAGGGGAAAAGGGCAAGTAACATATAAAGGTAGACCTATCAGAATTACACCAGAGACTATAAAAGCTAGAAGATCCTGGACAGATCTCATACAGACTCTAAGAGAACACAAATGCCAGCCCAGGCTGCTATACCCAGCAAAACTCTCAATAATCATAGATGGTGAAACCAAAATATTCTATGACAAATCCAAATTTTAACAGTACGTTTCCACAAACCCAGCCCTACAAAGAATAATAGATGGAAAACGCCAACTCAAGCAGGGAAACTACACCCAAGAAAAAGCAAGAAAGTAATCTTTCAACAAACTCTAAAGAAGATAGCCACACAAACATAAAAACAACATTGAAAATAACAGGAAGCAACAATCACTATTCTTTAATATCTCTTAACATCAATGGACTCAATTCCCCCAATAAAAAGACATAGACTGACAGACTGGATCCATAAACAGGACCCAGCATTTTGCTGCATCCAGGAAACACACCTCCGTGTTAAAGACAAACACTACCTCAGAGTAAAGGGATGGAAAAAAATTTCCAGGCAAATAGTCCCAAGAAACAGGCTGGAGTAGCCATTCTAATATTGGATAAAATCGACTTTCAACCAGAAGTCATCAAAAAAGATAAGGGAAAAAAAAAACCCACAAAAAGCCAAGGATAGCAAAAACAATTCTCAACAATAAAAAAACTTCTGGGGGAATCACCGTCCCTGACCTCAAGCTGTACTACAGAACAATAGTGATAAAAACTGCATGTAGTGGTACAGTGACAGACAGGTTGATTGATGAAATAGAATTGAAGACCCCAAAATAAACCCACACACCTATGGACACTTGATCTTTGACAAAGGAGCTAAAACCATACAGTGGGAAAAATAAAGAATCTTTAATAAATGGTGCTGGTCTAACTGGTGGTCTGCATGTAGAAGAATGAAAATAGATCCATATTTATCACTTTGCACAAAGCTCAAGTCCAAGTGGATCCAGAACCCTAACATAAAACCAGATACATTGAATAACATAGAAGAGGAAGTGGAAAAGAGCTTCGAATGCATTGACACAGGGGAAAATTTCCTGAACAGAACTCTAATGGTTTAGGCTCTAAGATCAACAATTGATAAATGGGACATCTTGAAATTGAAAAACTTCTGTAAGGCAAAGGACACCATCAATAGGACAAAAGGGCAACCTACAGGTTGGGAAAAAAATCTTCACTAACCCCACATATAATATAGGGCTAATATCCAAAATATATAAAGAACTTGAGAAGGTAATCTCCAAAAACCAAATAACCCAATTAAAAAATGGGGTATAACCTCCATTGCTGGTGGGATTGCAAGCTGGTACAACCACTTTGGAAATCAGTTTGGCGGACCCTCAGAAAATTGGACATAATACTACCTGAGGACCCAGCTATACCACTCCTGGGCATATACCCAGAAGATACTCCAACATGTAAAAAGGACACATGCTCCACTATGTTCATAGCAGCCATATTTATAATAGCCAGAAACTGGAAACAACCCAGATGTCCCTCCACAGAGGAATGGATACAAAAAATGTGGTACATTTACACAATGGAATCTACTCAGCTATTAAAAGCAATGACTTCATGAAATTCACAGACAAATGGATGGATCTTGAAAATATCATCCTGAGCGAGCTAACGCAGTCACAAAAGAATGAACATGGTGTGTACTCACTGTTAAGTGGTTATTAGCCCCAAATTTCAAAATACGCAAGAGTCACTTTGCAGCAACAGTAGTGCTGAGTACAAGGTCCCAGATGGAGGAGTTGGTGAAGGGACTGAAGGAACTGAGGGAGTGTGCATCCCCAGGGAGGCAGCAACAGTGGCAACTGGCCTGACCCTTTGATACTCCTGGAGACTGATCCACCAACCAACGAATACACATGGAGGGACCCATGGTGCTGGCCACATATGTGGCAGAGGAGGGTCTTGTTAGACATCAGGGGGAGGAGAGGCCCTTGGGCCTGAGGGTGTTAGATGCCCCAGTATAGGAGAATGCCAAGGAGGGAAGAGGAGAGTGGGTGGGTGGGTGGGTGGGTGGGGGAATACCCCCATAGTGGCAGGGGAGGGGGGGAATAGGGAGGTTCCAAAGGGGAGATCTGGAAAGGGGGAAACATTTGAAATGTAAATAAAGTAGGGAAAAAAAAGAGTGGATGGTGGCCTGGAATCTCATCTCTAAGGAAGTGCCACATAATTTCTAGCATTCTGGAGAAACCATCTTTTAAAAACCATTTATCTAATACAAACTTCTTGAGGAAACACACCTCATAGCAGAGAATGGTTTCTATAAGGTAACAAAGTTAATGACAAAGACAAGTTACTATACTATACTGATCTTTTAATCCTCAGTCAAGTTTGTTTAAGGAGTTAACAAATTTTTAGCAAAGCCTCTGCCTTTCCATTCCATTTTTAGGAGACTGAAATTTGACATTCTTACCTAACAAGTGAAAAAATGAACAGACTGAAAAATCAACAATTCTTCTTGAATCCATAACAGTAGTGAGGAAGAAGGCCAACCTACTGCCAAGAAGACTGAATTCGGATAGGACAGGTAAATACAGTGAGATTTAGAGCAGAGACCTTGGGAACTAATGCCTTAGTAAGAACATCTGGACTATGGTTTACAAATCACTGGATACTTATCCTGAAAAAGTTGTAGCACTAAAAACTCCAAGATGATAAGGAGGCCTCAACACTTTAACAAAATTTAGCAAGGTAGCTTAGCCAGGTATTCACAGTAGGCATTGGAAAACAGGCAGGGATGGGGAAAAGATATTGTTTGAAATATTCCATAATACTATATTCTTTAAAATATTTATTTTGTGTGAATGAATATTATGCTTACATATATGCATATGCATCATATGTTTGCCTAGTGCCCATGGAGGGTAGATGAGAGTGTCAGATCCCCTGAAACTGGAGTTATGGATGGTTGTAAACCACCATGTGGGCACTGTGAACCAAATTCAGGTCCTCTGAAAGTATACCATATCTCTTAACTGTTGAGCTATTGCTCCAGCCCCTATTTTCTTTTTAAAAAAATATTTTTATTATTATGTATGGATACACATGCCACAGCGAATGCCTGAAGCATTGTGGAGTTAGTTCTATACTTTCCCCTTAATCCAAAAATCAAATTCAGGTTGCCAGGCTTGCTTAGCAAGTGTCGTTACCAGCTAAACAATCTTCTCAGCTCAATATTATGTGCTTTTAAAATAACATCTGACCTCTAAACAAACTATTTTACCAGAGTTCAACTTCAACCCTCTGGTGTATTGCCAGAGCTTAATTCCATGGAAATAGCTGAAACCACTTCACTTAAGCCATCCTGAGTGTATAAAAGAGGAGAGGAAACTAGAGCAATTTCTCCCCTACATAACTCACCATCACACAACTAAAAAGCCTATTTGTAGCATTTCTTTTAACTTGGTATATCATATCTGTCTCTTGAGGAAATAGAAAAATCATACTAAAAGGCAAAAAATATTTGGAAGAGACAGAACCAGCATTAGACAGACGTGACAGAGATGATACATGATTAGATTGTGTTTGTTTGTGGGAAGAGAGAGAGAGACAGAGAGAGAGACAGAGAGAGAGACACAGAGAGAGACACAGAGAGAGTCTTAGTCAGGGTTTCTGTTCCTGCACAAACATCATGACCAAGAAGCAAGTTGGGGAGGAAAGGGTTTATTGAGCTTACACCTTCATGCTGCTGTTCATCACCACAGGAAGTCAGGACTGGAACTCAAGCAGGTCAGGAAGCAGGAGCTGATGCAGAGGCCATGGAGGAATGTTACTTACTGGCTTGCTTGCTTCCCCTTGGCTTGCTCACCTTGCTTTCCTATAGAACCCAAGACTACCAGCCCAGGGATGGTACCACCCACAAGGGGCCCTCCCCACTTGATCACTAATTGAGAAAACGCCTTACAGCTGGATCTCATGGAGGCATTTCTTCACCTGAAGCTCCTTTCTCTGTGATAACTCCAGCCTGTGTCAAGATGACACACAAAACCAGCCAGTACAG
Organism: Rhynchomys soricoides; assembly: GCA_019843965.1. NCBI lineage: Eukaryota > Metazoa > Chordata > Mammalia > Rodentia > Muridae > Rhynchomys > Rhynchomys soricoides. Next base: position 393,571 of record JADRCH010007604.1, on the reverse strand, counting down.
AGGGGTTGGGGGGGGGGAGAGAAACACTAGCAGAATTTATTCTAGATAGCCATGACTAATACACAAGCACATATGGGAATACAAAAAGAGTCAAAATAATTCTAAGAAAGAACCAAAAAGAAATGCTGGGATTTCAAAACATTAGCAGAAATAAAACTTCCTGTGGTAGTCTTGTTAGCAGACCAGATACAGTTGAAAGGGTTTATACCAAAAAAATTTCAAATACCTCAAACCAAAGAGAATGACAAAAAATTCCAAGGACTGTAGAACAACTTAAAAAAGAGAAATGTACAATGGTAACATTGGAAAAGGAGAGATCAAAACATAAGAAATGTGCAAAATCCTAATGGCTGAAACACCTTCACAAATTAACCTTATGTACCAAACCAAAAATCAACAGACAGAATTCCTACAATCTCCTTTGAGGATACACTCCCAGTGATCAAAGGACTTTGATCCAACTAGGCCCTGCTACTTTAAGGTGTCACAAAAATTCTCAATATTGTGTTCCTGTGATGTGAGCCAAGCCTTGAATCATAATGGACCCTTGGAAGACCTCAACCTATGTCCAAACAGCAGAGAAAACTTCAAATAAAGAAAAGAAAATGATAGTGAAGTGAAATATTAAAGTATTTATCACCCTCTACAAAATTCAAGTTCAAGTGGATCAAAGACATCAACATAAAACTGGACACACTAAATATCATAGAAAAGAAAGTGGGAAATAGCCTTGAATACCTTGGTACGGTAGACAATTTCCTGAACAGAACACCAATGGCTCAGGATCTAATATCAATAATTGATAAACAGGACCTTATGAAACTGAAAAGCTTCTCTAATGCAAAGGACACTGTCAATAGGAGTAAAGGACAGCCTACAGGTTGGGAAAAGATCTTCACAAACCCTACATTCAACAGATGGCTAATATCCAAAAGATATAAAGAACCCAAGAAATTAGTCTCTAACAAACCAAATAATCCAATTAAAAAATGGGGTACAGAGCTAAATAGAGAATTCTCAACAGAGGAAATGGCCAAGAAGCACCTAAAAAACGTTCAACATCTTTTGTCATCATGGAAATACAAATCAAAATGACTGAGAATCACCTTACAGCAATCAGAATGGCTAAGATAAAAAATTCAAATGACAGCAGATGCTGGTGAGGCTGTGGAGAAAGGGGAACACTTTCTCATAGCTAGTGGGACTGCAAACTGGTACAACTACTCTGGAAAGCAACCTGGCAGTTTCTCAGAAAATTGGAGATAGTTCTACCTGAGGACCCAGCTATACCACTCCTGGGCACATATCCAAAAGATGCTCTACCATACAACAAGGACATGTGCTTTACTGTTCATAGCAGCTTTATTCGTTATAGCCAGAAATTGGAAACAACCCAGATGTCCCTCAAGAATGGATAAAAACAATGTGGTACATTTACACAGTGGTTCAGCTATTAAAAACAAGGACATCACGAATTTTGCAGGCAAATGAATGGAACTAGAAAATATCATCCTGAGTGAGGTAACCCAAAACCAAAATTACATACATGATATATGCTCATTGATAAGTGGATATTAGCCATAAAGTACAGGATAACCATGCTATACGCCATAGGCCCAAAGAAGCTAAACAAGAAGGAAGGCCCAAATGAGGATGCTTGAATGTCACTTAAAAGGGGGGGATAAAATAGTCAAGAGAGGTAGATGGAGAGAGGGAACTGGGTGGGACATGAGATGGGGAGGGGAATGGGGGGGTCACAATCAGGTGTGGGGAGAGACAGCAGAGAGGGCCAGAGGGCCAGGAGAATGAATGGAAACCTGCAGCTTGTACAGGGGTTAGGGGACATCACCCAGCAGCTGTCTGAAACAGATGCAGAGAGCCACAGCCAAACTTTGAAAGGAGATTGAGGACTCTAATGGAAGAATTGGGGCAAAGATTGAGGGCCACATAGAAACTCCACAGGAATTCGAAATTGAAAGCACAATACTAGAGGACCTATCCCTGTCTGCCCCAACCAACAACTCTCCCATGCTGCATCCAACCTTTCAACCAAGCCAAACCTTGCACATCCTTCTCCAATATCTAACTCTGTGAGTCTTCCTGACCTCTCCTCCCCCTTTATTGACCCCACCCAAACCCACTAGATCTAACCCAGGTTCCATGTCCAGTACCCCAGCCTAGTCAGGCCACCATTACTCACTCTGTAATTAATTTATAGGATTCCTTGATGACATTCCCATACCATGTCAAAACTCTCCCCAGCCAGATCTACCTCTACATTCCAGGCTTGGACCAGGGCACACATCCTAAACACAAAAGTTCAGCTGGTGCCTCATAAGAGCCTTTACCAACTCAGCTACAAACCCTGAAATCTATAGTGGTCACCTAACTGCATGATCTGCTTCTGGAATCAATAATAGCACAAACACTGTGGGAGTAACCAACAACTTTTTGATTGGATTTAAGGCCAGTCTACAAGATAGAACCATGTTGTTCTATCTACAAGATAGAACACTGCTTGGGTATCTGAAACTAGGCCTTGGGCCTAGGGGAAAAGCAAATACTACTGTTCTGCTGAAGAAATGTAGCAATAAAATGACTCCTAGTGACATTCTGTTATACCCATAGATCAGTGTCTTGCTCAGCCATCATCAAAGAAGCTTCCTCCTGCAGTAGATTGGAACAAATACATTCACCTACAACTAGACAATGTACAGAGAGTAAGACACTTCAGAACAGTCCTAATTGGAATGTTTTCATCAAAACTCTCCCCTCAGGGATCAGAGAGTTATTCGGAAGAGGAGATGAAAAGATTTTAAGAGCCAGAGGGGATGGATGACTCCAAGGAAACCTTGTCTTCCAGACACAACAGGACTGATAAACATGAACTCATGGAATCTGGGGCAGCATGCACAGGTTTAAGCCAGAAAGGGTCCTGACTCTGAGAGGGAGAAGTAAACATTATTTCCCATTTCTAACCAATCTCCAATTATCAACCACCTTCAAAGGAAAATTTAGTTTTCTCTACTAGAATCTCATGGTACATGTGCGCGCGCACACACACACATACTTAGGGTACGCCCTCGTGCTCAGTAGTGGACAGGCAACACGAAATGAAATCAATGGTGTTGTAGGTTTTATTTTCTCACATTGCTTTGCTTGGGTACTAACTGATCTTTGTATCTTATGATTTCTGATTTTGTGCTTTTATCAGTTTTGTAGTGTTTGTGTGTTTCTTGTGGGTTTTTAAAAAAATATCTGGTTTGTTTGTATTTTATTTGCCTATGTGTTAGAGAGAGAGAGAGAGAGAGAGAGAGAGAGAGAGAGAGAGAGAATGAATATGAATGCAGTTGGAAGATGGGAGATGGGGAAGAGGAAACTATGATGAAAATATATTGTATGAATTTTCGATAAAAATTAAATGAGCCTGGGACCTGACTAGAGAGAATTCACAGAAGAAGAAAAAAATGGCTAAGTGTTATCTCAAAAAAATGTTCATGGTTCCTAGCAATTAGGTAAAAGCGAGTCAAAACAAGTCTGAGATTTCATCTTACTCCAATCAGAGTGACCAAAAATATCAACAAAACAGCTAAGAACAAATGCTGAAGGGGGTGTGAGGGAAAAGGGAACCCTATTCACTGTTGCTATGATTGCTAATTGGTCCAGCCACTCTGGAAATCACTGTGGAGAATTCTCAAAAAGGTAAGAATGAATCTACCATATGACCCAGTTATACCACTCCTTGGCCTATGTCCAAAGAACTCAACAGCCTACTCCACAGATACTTGCTCAGTCATGTTTATTGCTGCTCTATTTGTAAGTAGGAAACAAAAACAAAGTCAAGGTCCTTCAACCAATGAATGGATAATGAAAGTGTAGAACACACACTGTGGGATACTATTTAGCTGTAAAGAAAAAGGAAATCATAAACTTTGTAGGTAATGGACAGAGCTAGTGGAGATCATATGAAGTGAGGTAACCAGACCCAGAAATACAAATTTTGCATATTCTCTGTCATCAGAGGTTTGTAGCTCCAAATCTTCAGATGTGAGCAGACATCCTGGAGTAACCGCAGAAATCGGGAAAGTAAAAAGAGACCATTGCTAGGGTATGAGGAGCAATAGAGAAAGGAATAATAGTATACAACTGATCTGATGGGCTGGAGCAGGAATGAAAAGGTCTCTAGTTAGGGAGGGATAAGAAGAGAAACACAGAAGGAAAGAAGAGGGGGAAAAACAGTAAGATTATCTGGAAAAGTCATAGTGAATCATACTATTAACCTTCCATTTTCAAAAAAACCTAGAATACACACAAGTTAGTATATTATACACAGACACAAATATATACATATAAGTTTGGTGTATATATATATAATATGCATACATAGTCCAAGTGAAATTTTCTCATCAGGTATGATAGTGCTCACTTCAAGAGCAAAAGTGCATACAGCAAAACCCCCAAAACCAAGCATGAGTTGTTGATCAGTTGTCCAAGAGGCTCTCAAAATATTACAGGCTAGTGATGTTGCCTTTGTTTGCTCCTCCAAAGGTGAAAGTTAAGTCCTTATTGCTGAAGACACCATGTACTTCAGACATGGGACCTAGAGGATCTCAAGCTGGAACTGACCTGATTGTCTCTTTCCTGAGGACTAGCTTTCATGGTGCCAGAAGGTACCACACAAGCTTCCTAAGGAGGGAAGCATCCACCAGTCCTATCTAGCTATGACAATGACCCACAATGACCAGCATGTCATGATATCCCTTAGGGTGGTTAGTGGTGTTCATACCCAGGTGATAATCAAAAGTTCTCTAATTAGACTTCTTACTTAACAAGAGGAAAATCATTCCTGTTACTGGAAACCTAGCCAAATACTCAGGGCTAGTGAATCATGAATCTTGGAGGAGAACCTACAACCACCACTCTACTAAATCAGGATAAACCCTAGCTACATTCTAAATAGTTGTCCCTATACCCACACATAAGTGTGATCCTCACCCCTTATCAAGCAAAGTTTTCTTTGTAACAGATGGAGACCACTGCAGAAAACCACAACCAATTAAAACACAGAGGTTTGGATCCCAGTCCCAGTGGATACATCTACAAGACAATTCCTGCACTTAAGGCTCAGGGAACGCAGAAAAAGAGGGAGGAAAGATGATAAGAGCCAGAATATAAGGGAGTTTGCTATGAAATTGTAACCTTCATAGAAGGACCAGCAGTTTAAATTAACTTGGACCACCAAGAATCTCTCATACACTGGATCACCAACCAGACAGCATACACCAGCTGATATGAGGCCCTGAACACATATACCACAGAGGACTGCCTGGTGTGGCCTTATTGAGAGAAGAATCACCTAACCCTTGAGAGACTTAAGGCCCCAGGGAGTGGGGAGGTCTGGTGGGGTGTGGGTGTGTGGGGGACATCTTCTTGGAGATGGAGGAGGAAGAATGGGATGAGGAACTGTCAGAGGGTGGACTGGGAAGGGGATAATGACTGGACTGTAAAAAAAGAATAAAGATAATTTTTAAAAAAATTCTTAAGACTCAAGAAGAAGAAAAGTCAATTAAAAGTAGGCCAAAAGAACTTCTAGACTGGTGGACACACTGAGGTACTGGGATGATGGTTATCCTAGAGCGTGTTTCATCTAGCTCTTCCTAAACTAATCATTTATAGTAAACTGTAAACTAAGTCATGAGTACTCCAAGTCAATCTATCAAAATACTGAATTCAGAAAAGAGGACATAGGATTTCCCTGTTTGGCCCAATCAGAAATATATGAGGCCTAGACTTGCACTGGCATGTGAGGTAGGAGCAGTTTTATAGGGTTGAGCCTTTTAACCTGTAAGTTTGGAAATTAGAGGTATCATTTATTGGCAGTGGAATCATGACAGGTATTTGTTAGACTGTGCTGGATCACAGGAATATGGTTTGAATAGAGAAAGGGCAAGGGGCAAGGATCATGTAATCTAAGAAAATTTTCTTTTCTTGCTATTAAAAACAAAAGACACATAAATCCACTAATAAAGTAGTTAATTGGATGGGCTAATTGAGCTCTATGAGGGTATATACTAGCTTGATATTGGAAATTAACGGAAACTATCTCATAACTGAAATATGTAAAATCTTCTTCAAAACCAAATGCTCACAATGTCTCAGGTGATGTTGGAAAAACATTCTAAAGGGGTGGGTAGTTCTCAGGAGTTCCTTAATTAAAATGGAAGTGTTTTTTAAAACAACAATAACAACAAAAACATAATCATGCTTCCTGGAGAATGCAAACAGGACATGCACCTGAGCAAAAGCTTCTTTTCTCCTAAGACTGACTTTGGAACGGCATCAGAAAACATTAGACATAGTTGTGTTGACAGTGTCCTATAAACAGTTTTCATCTGGGCAGCAATGTGTCTTTAATGCATGGGTGGCAGTTACAAGGTTTGGAAGGTTTTCTAATAAGAGGCAACAGTTGAAAATGGCTCTGAAAACAGCTAGCAAATTAGATTGATGCTGATTGTCTGTGTGTGGGGTCTCAATGGGAATAGATGTTAACTCTAAACTGACCTTTCCTTACCCAGTGCTGCATAAAAATGTCCGCCATGGTATGAAATAACTGGAATAGAATATATTATGTTAGTGTAAACTGATGAGTCATATTTCTTTAGATTAAAGAAAAAAACAACTACATTTTACACTTCTTATCAACAATGACCAAAGAGATGTCTTCCTCTGAGTAATAGAGAAGCAGAAGAGACCATTTAAACAATGGGTGTTGTCAGATGCTCGCAGACAACCATTGGACTGATCACAGGGTCCCCAATGGAGGAGTTAGAGAAAGGACTGAAGGAGCTGAAGGGGTTTGCAACCCCATAGGAAGAACAACAGTATCAACCAACCAGACCCCCCTCCCAGCCCCAGAGCTCGCAGGGACTAAGCCACATGGAGGGACCATGGCTCAAACTGAATATGTAGCAGAGGATGGCCTTGTCGGGCATCAGTGGGAGGAGAGATCCTTGGTCCTGTGGAGGCTCGAGGCCCCAGTGTAGGAGAATGAGAGGGCAGGGAGGCAGGAGTGGGTGGCTGGGTGGGGGAGCACCCTCATAGAAGCAGGGGGAGGGGGGATAGGGGCTTTCCAGAGGGGAAAGGGGATAACATTTGAAATGTAAATAAAGAAAATACCCAATAAAAGAAAAACAAAACAAAACAAAAAAGCAAAGGGAGATAGGGTTAGGGATATAACATGGTGGTAGGGCACCTGCCTAAAATGTGTGGTTCAGACTTTATATAAACAAGTTGTATATCTTTTATCTAAATGATTTATAAGAATAGATAGTCTAAGTAGGAATGTTTCTACTCTAGTACTGTAAAACAAAAACCTGTCAATGAAACCAAAGATTGTTGATGATATGCTAACGGAAGTTAGACTTAAACATACAAAGAATAAATAACTAATAAGGGTTAAATAAATACATACTGAGTGGGATATAGGCTGGCTTCTTCACTTTGATAAGTGTACAAGATATAGAGGAGGAGACACTAAGGGAGTATCCTCAATAGATAAACTCTTCAGCTTCTGAGTGAGCTGGGAGAAAGAGGCTGGAAAAGGATGTTGGTATAAATGCAATTCTTCCCAAAGGGATAAAATACTGGTATGAAGACTATATTTTTCTTCTTCTCTCCTTCATATCACCTCAGTTTTCTGTTTCTGACCTATTTAAGTAGCTGCAAGATCATGTCTACTACAAGTGCTAAAAACAGAATTATTTCTAAGCAGGAAACTATAACTGTATTTTTATAGTCATTTTAAAATACAGGGTCTCTCTTCATAGTCCTGGTTGTCCAGGAACTCATTCTGTAGAATAGGCTGGCCTTGGATTTACAGAGATCTACCTACCTCTGCCTACTTAAGGTGGAAACAGGAGGATCATTGTTAGTTCAAGGCCAGACTGAGCTACACAGTCAGTTCACAGCCACTCTGGGCTATAAAGTGAGACTCTGTCTCAAAAAAAAAAAAAGTATTGGAGAACAGCAGCCTCTTAATACATGGTGGTAAGGAAACTGGATATCCATACGTAGAAGACCAAAACTAGAGCACTGACTCACCCAGTATAAAAACCAACTCAAATGATCAAAAGCTTTAATGAGAAACTATTCAAGAAAACAGTACAAACACTTCAAAAATATTGACATAGGCAATGATTTCATTGATAGGACTTTAGTGGCTCATTAAAAAAGCAAGAATTCATAAATGAAATGGTATTCAGTTAAAAGGGTTCTGCATAACAAAAGAAGTAATCTAGTCAAAAATAGCCTACAGATAGAAGAAAAATCCATTAGCTAATCATATGGTAAGGGACTAATATCTAGCATGTATAAATAATTTTTGAAGTAAAACTGGAAGAATAAATACTACAATACAATTAAATTGGCAAATGAGCTGGAAAGACACTTTCCAAATGAGTAAGTACAAATGGTCAATAAATAGAAGAAAAATATGTAGTATTATCAAGCTATAAAGGAAATGCAAATCATAGTTACATTGAGGTTGCATGTCACCCCCGATAGAATGGTTTTTATAGAAACAAAATGAAGCTAAAAAGCAACAACAGTACTGCCAAGGATGTGGAGAAAAATGAACACCTACATTCCATTGGTGGAAATACAAATTAGCTCAGCCATTTCTGAAACAGTATAGAGATTCTTTTAAATATTAGACATAAAACTGCTATATGATACAGGTATACCACTCCTGGGTATCTCAAAGAAATGAAACTAACACACAAGGAAATATCTGCACACTCATATTTATGGCTACACTAATTACAATAGCCAAGATAAGGAAGGATCTAGCCTAAATGCTCATGAACAAATGAATGGATAAAAATTATATGTGTATCTATCTATCTATCTATCTGTCTATCTATATATACATACATATATACACATATACAATATAATATATATATATTATATATATATATATATTCCCTATATAATAGGAGTTGATGCATTTACTAGACTAGTATTGCTGTCTGAATCTGGTTCTGCACAGTGGCTAAACCTAATGCTCATTCTTAAAAGTAGATTTTTTTTGGTTAAGAATGTTGAAAAGGAGAAATAGAACATTGAGAGAGAACCCTAATGAAAACTGGGTTTAATGTGACACTGTATCTATCGGCTTAGGTCCCTTAGTTGTAATATCTGTATTTATCTGGTAAAGTATGTTGGTGACGATGGCTGACTATAGGTAAATAAGGAGAAGGAATATTTGAAAAATCTCTGTACTGTGTTCTCAATTTTGCTATAAACCTAAAACTATTCTCTAAAAAGCAGTGAGTGAGTTAACCCAGCCCAGAAAGACAACACTGCATGTATACTCTGTCTCATCTGTGGTTCCTAGCTCCAAATCCTCAGTGTGAGTATAAAACATAGAGGAACCACAGAAACCAGGAAAGTATAAAGGAGCAAAAGGTAGGAGAGAGGTGCTTGAAATGGAAATAGCAAGATGCAGGTGATATGAAGTGGGAAACAGGAATAAAAGGGAGGAGGCTCCAACTCTGGAGGAGGTCAGTTAACGCAAACAGAGAAGGAGCGAGAAGGGACAAATAATAGAAAGGTTATTTGATAAAGTCTCAAAGAATCATATTATTTTATATTTACCTAAAATTATATATAGTACATATAAGTATGTGTTTACACATATATGTTATATGTACATCTATATAATATTATATGTACATATTATCTTTAAGGAAGTTAAGCCAGGTGGGCTTCCAATGTTCCCCAAAAGAAACATAGGCTAACAAGAACTCTAGTACCAGGAATGAGAAACTTTCCTTTGAACGATTGGTCAGCATAGTCCAGGCAACTCTCTAAACTAGGTTATCCATGTAGCCCTTGGTTGCCTCTCAGGTTGAGGGTGGCCCCTGCTGCTGAAGATGCTTAGGACACAGGATTCAGATGATTAGAGCTGGATCTGACCTGAAAGCCTCTTTCCTGCACTCTAGTTCCCATGGTGACAGAAAAATACACAAGCTGCCAGTGGAGGGAAGCAATGAAGTAGTCCTAGCCAGATGCAACACCTATGAACTATGACAATTACCAGCAGGGTAAGGTACAAGCAAAAGTGCAGTAAGTGGCACTCACAGATTTGAGGGAACCTACTGCTGTCTAATTGGACTTAGAGCCGACTTGATAGGAAGAAAAGCATGCCTGGAACTTGAAACCTAGCCAAGTCTCTGGGGCCAGTGAGGTCGTGGACCTTAGAAAAGGAGATTCTGCTTCTACTTTGCTAGGCCAGCATAATTCCTTACTACATTCCAAATTTTAACCTGATACTCACAGATGAGTGTAGCTACTTTCCCTCATCAAAGCCTCTCTATAGCAGATGGAGACCATCACAGAAAACCACAACATGGCACAAATGCAGAGATCAACTGATCATAGGGTACCAAGCCCAGTGAATACAACTATGTTATAGCTTCTGCATCTTGCTTAGGGAATATCTAGGAATAGCAAGAAGAAAGATTATAAAAGAGCCAGATCACCAGGAAGTCTGCAATGAAAAAATCTCTCCTAGAAATGGCTACACAAACAACGATAATATCAATAAACATAATGATGTAAAGGGGGGAAATCTTTCAGGCTCTCACCTTTAGACCAAGAACTACAGGCTACTAATGGCTGCTGGGAGGAGGAGAATTAGCCTCTGAAGTGGAAACTTAAGAGTTCTATGGAAAGTCAGTTGGTATTTTGCTGGGGCAAACATATGAAGGAACGTTTCATTAAACTGGACACAGGTGTGAAAGGCTAAGGTTAACTCATGAAGGAACGTTTCCCTGAAGCAGATGCAGGAGAGGATGAACATGCATGTACTGGTCCACCTTGTACTGCAAAGTTGAGCTGCATTTATTGGGACGCCATAGAGAGAAACACACCAAAAAACTTCTGGTGGTGTATGTACTGCACTTTGTTTCTACTTCCAAGGACTCGGGCTGATTGGATGCATGTGCTGAGGCAAGACTGATGCTAAGGCAAGACTGGTGCTGAGGCAAGACACTTGTAGGACACGTGATGTTTGGAGGGTATAAATAGGACTCCATGGAGTGACAGAAACAGAGCTGGGCTTGCTGGTACAGCTAGCTGTGCAACACTTTGTGGGTCTTGAGTCTTTGCTGATCTTCACTTCCCTGAGAGAGGCACAGCTGAGAACTTTTGGTGTCCCTCTGGGTCCCTCCTGCTGACTCAAGCTGAGGCTGAGGCCTGGCTGTCTGCTAGGTCGTGTTTTCGTTGTTGCTAACCTGGCTCTACTGAACTGGACTGCTGGTGCATCTGTGAGGTGTTTACAAGTGGATTGAGCTGCCGCTGCCTGCTGACCTGTGAGCTGAACTGCTGATTTCCAGACAACACAGACGGGAGTTGCTCCAAAGAACCTTTCTAAACAGGTCCACTTCCCCCGTATCCTTTCTTTTCCACTCCCTCTGGTGGGTGGTGGGCTACCAGGGAGGTTAAAATGTTTAAGAACCATCATTAAAAATAAGATTTTTAAAAAATTACATCATCTCCCAGAGATAAGCACCCTTATTTGTTATTCAATGGAGTGTGGTGAGCCCTGAAAACATATACATACAAACAATACAAGCAGACTCAGCAGGTTGTACTTATACATATATTTGCATACTCACATACATGCATGTGTGTGTGTGTGCACGTGTGTGCGTGTGTGTGTGCGTGTGTGTGTGTGTGTGTGTGTAATAATCATAATCAAAGAAAAGGAGACTATCAACTTAGAATGGGGAAGCATAGGAGAGTTGGAAGGATGGTACTTGGGAGGGGCTGGAGGGAAGAAAAGGAAGAAAAGTAATGTAATCTATTTCAATTAAGATATTTAAGAAAAAATTTTAAAAATAAACATAAGTGGGAAAAAATGCAGTAACTAACCAGATATTATGGTGCATGTCTTCAATCCCAGCACTCCAGAAGCAGAGGCACGCAGATCTCTTTTCAAGGCTAGCCTGGACTACACAGTGAGTTAGTACAGTAGCCAAGGCTACATACTAAGACCTTGTCTTAAAACTAAATAAAAAACAGTAACTATTTTCGAAGATAAAAACCAGTGGGAGTGGGGTTTTAGGAGAGAGTAACAGGAGATAAAGAAGATCAAAGTATGTGATATACATGCATCATAATGTCACAATGGAACCCATTGTTTTCTATTATATATTCTAATACAAAATCAATTACATTGTTATATCAAAAGTCTGTTTTAAGCCAATAAAAGTAAAAAAATAAAAACTTCAAATACAGAAGAAAAACCTAAAAGGAGCATTGAACACAATGGAAGACCATTTATCTCAAACGGAGGAATAAATATGGATGCTCTGGGAAACTCAACTACGGACATTTACAGAAACTATAATAAGGGTGGCTTTAGGCAGGAGTGATGACTTACACTTAGATTCATGAGTTCTGGAGAACTGCAACAGAAGAATCATGAGTTCAAGCCCAGCCTGAACAACAGAGCAAGACCTCATCACACACACAGGTACACACAAACCCACACCCAAAACAGCCAATTCCAGGAAGTAGTATTATTTAATACAGCCTTTGCCTTCTTGGGGACAAATCTTAAATGTCTTATAAGTTTTTGTATAATCCATTTTTAGAATACTTTTACCAGTTTGAATTTAAACTAAGCTAAAGTTGACTTCACTAATGTAATTCAGTGGATATATAGAACAATCCAAACTGTTTTAAGTAACTAAGCACACAATTTACACAGATACTGTGTGCTGGATAGTTTTTTTTTTTCCAAGACAGGGTTTCTCTGTGTAGCCCTGGCTGTCCTGGAACTCACTCTGTAGACCAGGCTGGCCTCAAACTCAGAAATCCGCCTGCCTCTGCCTCCAGAGTGCTGGGATTAAAGGCGTGCGCCACCACTGCCCAGCTGTGCTGGATAGTTTTATGTCAACGTGACACAAGCTAGAGTTACCTGAAAGGAGGGAACCTCTATTGAGAAAAGGGTTCCATAAGATCTGGTTGTAAGGCTTTTCCTTAATTCATAATTAACGGGAGAAGGCCAGAGATACAAAGATAAATACAAATCCTCCCAGCCTTCAAGTGTCTCTTACATTATGGCAGCTATTAAAGTTTAGTTCTGAAATTCTTCACTCCCTAACCCTAAAAATAATTTTATTGGGGCTAGAGAGATGGATCAGTGGTTAAGAGACTGCTCTTCCAGAGGTCCTGAGTTCAATTCCCAGCAACCACATAGTGGTTCACAACCATCTGTAATGGGATCGGACACCCTCTTCTGGCGTGCCTGAAGACAGCTACAGTGTACTCATATACATGAAATAAATAAATCTTTAAAAAAATATTGTTGATAATTTCAAAGATGTCCCAATGTTAAAAGACAAGTTATGTTTAGTTCCCATTTGCCTATAACCCAGGTTCAACAATTATTAATATCACTGTAAATCTACAACTACTTCACCAGTATTAGTTTGAAGAAGTTTCCAGATATCACATCATTATACCCACACTTATTTCAAGGATGCACCTCCTGGAGATAGGGAATATTTTTTTAGAACAATATAAATATTACCACTATCATGCTGTCTAAAATGAATGGCAAAATTCTAAGTGCCTCTTATTCTTTAGATTGAGTTCACTTCTATTTGATTGATAGAGCCTGTTAAGAAAAAAAGTGAATTTCACAATGTACACCTGAACAACTGGTGTATTATAGCAAAACAAATTAAAATTCCAAGCTATCTCAATGATCGGTATTTCTCCAAAATTTAGTCAATAACATAGTGCCACCAGCTGTAAAAACTAGAAACAAAGCATGCAGTAGACACAGTCTATTACAGAGTTCCTGACCAAGCAGAGAATTCAGAGTTAGATGCCAATGTCTGAAAGCTAGATTAAATCAAGAACTTGAGCAGAGTTTTCTCTCAATTCATCAGGAAGTAGTGAATTTTATGAATGAAAACTTGGTGACAAAATCCTTCCACGAATAGTCAAGTTCTTGATATCTCACCATGGCAACTGTGGAAAGAAATGTTGTTTCTATCGTCCTAGCTAAGATAACAGAGAACAAGACCAACAACAGTTCGTTACATTATTTGTTCTTTGTGAATTTCTATTGAGTTTACTGTTAAAGGGGAATAGATACAATAAAATAATCAGGTCATATGTAAAATTTGAGGATTTATGAACTGCTAAGTACTCTTATTTTGTATATATTCACTTAGACAATGATTTCCCAAAAGGTTGCATTTTTTTTTACCTTTTATACATATTAATTCACAGAGTAATTACATTAACTCCATAAGGCATACATTGGTATTTCCATTTTACAGATGGAAAAACTGAAGGAAAGAAATGATAACAAAGTTACCTAAGCTACATATCTCATAAATAATTATATAGAATATGAATCAAGGAAGAGTGGTTCAAAATCTATATTAGTTTCATCCACTACACAATGTATCTTTAAATATAAGGTTTCCATTTAAAGCTACATTAATTTTTCTAATTGTAAATACATCATTTCTCTTGAAATAACTTACTTATTTCCAGATTCCGGCAAATGAAAAGTTTGTGGAACAATAATTCCAAAGAGACACCTGTGTGAAAAAGCAATAGAGAATAAGATTCTGGAGTGAGAGTGCAGCTTACTGGTAGAGTACCTGCCAATTTGACACAAAACTAGAGTTATCTGAAAAGAGGAACTACAACTGAGAAGATACCTCCGTGAGATCTGCCTATAAGGCATTTTCTTAATTAGTGATTGATGTGGGAGGGACCAGCCTATTATGGGTGGTGCCATTCCTGGGCTGGTGTTCCTGGGTTCTAAAAGAAAGCAGGCTGAAGAAACCATGGGGAGCAAGTTAGTAAGCAGCATTTGTCAATGTTCTCTGCTCCAGACCCTGCCTTCAGATCCTGCTTACTTCCTTCAATGATGAACTCTGATTGGGAAGCATGAACCAAACAAGCCCTTTCTTCCTCAAGTTACTTTTGGCCATGGTGTGTCATCTCATCGAAAGAAAGTAATCTAGGATAGAGGCCCTGGTTTCCATCCCCAGTACTGTGCACAAAGAATGAAGGGATGATAAGAGACAGGGAGGGAGAAAAGGAAGAAGGGAGGGAAGGAAGAAGGGAGGGAGGGAGAGGAACAAGAAAGAATAAGAATTAAAGCAATAGCAAGCAAGTGAGAGTATAGGAAGGCTACTGATTTGCTTGAGTTAATTTTGTATCCAGCCACTTTGCTGAAGTTGTTTATCAGCTGTAGCAGATCTCTGGTGGAGTTTTTCCGGTCACTTAAGTATAACAGGATATCATCTGCAAATAGTGATATTTTTATTTCTTCCTTTCCAATTTGTATCCCTTTGACC
The DNA here is from genome assembly GCA_019843965.1 of Rhynchomys soricoides. Classification (NCBI taxonomy): domain Eukaryota; kingdom Metazoa; phylum Chordata; class Mammalia; order Rodentia; family Muridae; genus Rhynchomys; species Rhynchomys soricoides. The sequence goes on along the minus strand of JADRCH010007604.1, from coordinate 378,173 downwards.
TCCTTTTGTTGTCTGATTGCTCTAGCTAGAACTTAAAGTACTATGTTGAATAGGTAGGGAGAGAGAGGGCAGCCTTGTCTAGTTCCTGATTTTAGTGGGATTGCTTCGAGTTTCTCTCCATTTAGTTTGATGTTGGCCACTGGTTTACTGTATACTGCTTTTACTATGTTTAGGTATGCTCCTTGAATTCCTGATCTTTCCAAGACTTTTATCATGAAGGGATGTTGAATTTTGTCAAATGCTTTTTCAGCATCTAACGAGATGACCATGTGGTTTTTTTCTTTGAGTTTGTTTATGTAGTGGATTACATTGATGGATTTCTGGGTATTGAACCATCCCTGCATCCCTGGGATGAAGCCTACTTGATCATGATGAATGATCGTTTTGATGTGTTCTTGGATTCAGCTTGTGAGAATTTTATTGAGTATTTTTGCATCGGTATTCATAAGGGAAATTGGTCTGTAGTTTTCTTTCTTTGTTGGGTCTTTGTGAGGTTTTGGTATCAGTGTAACTGTGGCCTCATAAAATGAATTGGGTAGTGTTCCTTCTGTTTCTATTTTGTGGAATAGATTGAAGAGTATTGGTATTAGGTCTTCTTTGAAGGTCTGATAGAATTCTGCACTAAACCCATCTAACCCTGGGCTTTTTTTTAGTTGGGAGACTTTTAATGACTGCTTCTATTTCTTTAGGGGTTATGGGACTGTTTAGATGGTTTATCTGATCCTTACTTAACTTTGGTATTTGGTATCTGTCTAGAAAATTGTCTATTTCATCCAGATTTTCCAATTTTGTTGCATACAGGCTTTTGTAGTAGGATCTGATGAGTTTTTGAATTTCCTCAGATTCTGTTGTTATTCCCCTTTCATTTCTGATTTGGTTAGTTTGGATACTGTCTCTATGCCCTCTGGTTAGCCTAGCTAAGGGTTTATCTATCTTGTTGATTTTTTCAAAGAACCAGCTCCTGGTTTGTTGATTCTTAGTATAGTTCTTTTTGTTTCTACTTGGTTGATTTCAGCCCTGAGTTTGATTATTTCTTGCCTTCTACTCCTCTTGGGTGTATTAGCTTCTTTTTGTTCTAGAGCTTTCAGGTGTGCTGTTAAGCTGCTAGTGTATGCTCTCTCCAGTTTCTTTTTGGAGGCACTCAGAGCTATGAGTTTTCCCTTTAACACTGCTTTCATTGTGTCCCATAAGTTTGGGTAAGTTGTACTTTCATTTTCATTAAATTCTAGGAAGTCTTTGATTTCTTTGATTGTTTCCTTGACCAAGTTATCATTGAGTAGAATGTTGTTCAGCTTCCATGTGTATGTGGGCTTTCTGTTGTTTTTGTTGCCATTGAAGACCAGCCTTAATCCGTAGTGATCTGACAGGAGACATGGGATTATTTCAATCTTCTTATATTTGTTGAGACTTTTTTGTGTGTGTGACCAATTATATGGTCAGTTTTGGCGAAGGTACCATGAAGTGCTGAGAAGGTACATTCTTTTGATTTAGGATGAAATGTTCTATAGATATCTGTTAAATCCATTTGGTTCATAATATCTGTTAGTTTCACTGTGTCTCTGATTAGTTTATGTTTCCAAGATCTGTCCATTGATGATAGTGGGGTGTTTAAGTCTCCCATTATTATTGTGTGATGTGCAATGTGTACTTTGGGCTTTAGTTTCTTTTATGAATGTGGGTGCCCTTGCATTCGGGGCATAGTTGTTCAGAATTGAGAGTTCTTCTTGGTAGATTTTTCCTTTGATGAGGATGAAGTGTCCTTCCTTATCTTTTTTGATGACTTCTTGTTGAAAGTTGATATTATCCGATATTAGAATGGTTACTCCAGCCTGTTTCTTGGGACTATTTGCCTGGAAAATTGTTTTCAGCCCTTTCCTCTGAGGTAGTGTTTGTCTTTAACATGGAGGTGCATTTCCTGTATGCAGCAAAATGCTGGGTCCTCTTTGGGTATCCAGTCTGCTAGTCTATGTCTTTTTATTGGGGAAATGAGTCCATTGATGTTAAGAGATATTAAGGAATAGTGATTGTTGCTTCCTTTTATTTTCGATGTTATTTTTATGTCTGTGTGGCTACCTTCTTTTTGGTTTGTTGAAAGATTACTTTCTTGCTTTTTCTAGGGTGTAGTTTCCTCCTTGTTGTGTTGTTGTTTTCCATCTATTATCCTTTGTAGGGCTGGATTTGTGGAAAGATATTGTGTAAATTTGGTTTTGTCATGGAATATCTTGGTTTCTCCATCTATGGTAATTGAGAGTTTTGCTGGGTATAGCAGCCTGGGCTGGCACTTGTGTTCTCTTAGGGTCTGTATGAGATCTGCCCAGGATCTTCTAGCTTTAATAATCTCTTGTGAGAAGTCTGGTGTAATTCTGATAGGTCTGCCTCTATATGTTACTTGACCTTTTTCCCTTACTGCTTTTAATATCTTTCCTTGTTTTGTGTATTTGGTGTTTTGACTATAATGTGATGGGAGGAAATCCTTTTCTGGTCCAGTCTATTTGGTGTTCTGTAGGCTTCTTGTATATTTATGTTTATCTCTTTCTTCAGGTTAGGGAAATTTTCTTCTATAATTTTGTTGAAGATATTTACTGGTCTTTTAAGTTGGGAATCTTCACTCTCTTCTATACCTATTATCCTCAGGTTCTGTCTTCTCATTGTATCCTGGATATCCTGGATGTTTTGGGTTAGGAGCTTTTTTGCATTTTGCATTTTCTTTGACTGTTGTGTCAATGTTTTCTATGATATCTTCTGCACCTGAGAGTCTCTCTTCTATCTCTTGTATTCTGTTGGTGATGCTTGCATCTATGACTCCTGATCTCTTTCCTAGGGTTTCTATCTCCAGGGTTGTCTCTCTTTGTGATTTCCTTATTGTTTCTATTTCCGTTTTTAGTTCCTGGATGGTTTTGTTCATTTCCTTTGCCTGTTTGATTGTGTCTTCCTGTATTTCCGCTTTAAGGCCTTCTAGCTGTTTACCTTATGTTCTCTTGTATTTCTTTAAGGGGGTTATTTATTTCTTTTTTAAAGTCTTCTATCATCATTATGAGAAGTAATTTTAAATCCAAGTCTTCCTTTTCTGGTGTGTTGGTGTATCCAGGGCTCGCTGTGGTGGGAGAACTTGGTTTTGATGATGCCAAGTTGCCTTGTTTTCTGTTCCTTATATTCTTGCCCTTGCCTTTTACCATCTGGTTATCTCTGGTGTTAGCTGGTCTTGCTCTCTCTGACTGTGGCTTGTCCCTCCTGCAGGTCTTTTCATCAGTACTCCATGGAGCCCAGCTCTCTCTGAGAGGAATTTGGGTTTGGAGAGCTGTGGTACAGGGTCATCTCTGGGGTACAGACAGAAACCAGAAGTATCCTGTCCCTAGCTGTTCCTTGGTTCCTGTGTCCTGATGTCTCTTCAAGGGTCCCTCTTGATTGAGGAATCTGAACAGAAGTGGTGGTCTTCTTGTGCTTAAATGTGTGTCTGCACTCCTGGGAGACCAGCTCTCTCCTGGCACTGAGTATGGAGCCTTGTGTCACGGGATCAGCTCCCTGGCCTCAGAAGGCCTCTCCTCAGTCCCTGTGTCCTGAGGGTTCTGGACAGGTCTCTCTGAGCAGAGGTGCTGACCTTACCCCTGATCATAGGCTTGTCCACACTCCTGGGAGGGTAGCTCTTTCCCTGCACTATTTGGGTATGGAGCCTCATGGCACAGACCACAGGCATAAACTGGAAGGCTCCTGTCCCAGGCTGTTCCTCTGTCCCAGCGTTCTGCAGACTCCAGGCAGGTCCCTCTGAGCAGTAGCGCCTGCCTTACCTCCACTCACTGGCCTGTCCACACTCCCTGGATGCTAGTCTTCTCCCTGCGCTATTTAGTTATGGAGCTCTGTGGCACAGACTGGGGTCCCCGACCACAGAAGGCCACAGCCAGCTCTTAATTGAGCTCTTTGCAGCAATAGAACACTGACTAAGACATGACCATTCAGGAAGGACTAAGTCTAATGATCAAAATCCATCTTCAAAGTGCTCACAACAGACTCAGCATAATCTGTAAGAGTGTGTATCCCCAGCTCTTGGCTTCCAGGTCCCCTGACATTTCTGCTGGAGGTAGTTTGGAGGTTAAAGTTGATTTAGTCCATGAGGTTTGAGGTCTCAGATATTCTTCAGTATATGCTGGAATTCTGAAGAATTGGGTTCTAATGCCAGTAAAGAAATGGGCTTGCTGGTGAGGTGAGAGAATGCAGGCAAAGAACCTGAAAGTGCTTTTAAAGAAATACTATCTGAGCCTGCGACAGTAGTACACTGCCACCCTGTAATCTCAATGCTTGCGAGTCTGAGGCAAGAGGGTTTTGAGGTTAAGGTTAATCTGCGATACAAAGTATGATCCTGTTCATAAAATAAAACTTAAGATAATAAAACAAAATGAAATGATGGGGCCCGAAGCTCATGTGTGGTAGTACATGACAGTATACAGGAGAGAAAAGCAGCAAGTTCAAGACCAGTTCCAGGCTAGGCAGAATGATACTGTGAGTCCCTGTCTCCAAAGGGGTCTGTGTGGCTGGAGTTGTTGCCTGGCATGGATGAAGCCCTAGGTTCTATTCCTGATGGTGGAAAAAAGAAATGATTTAAGAAAAAGAAATGCCATTTGTTCTGAATGATTTTTAGATATTTGATTGAATGCATGCTGATATCTCAACTTCTGACAGAAATAATTCTGTCAGTCTACATCCCATTAGAAGCATTGCCTGAAGAAGGTTGATAAGCAGTACAACAGATCTAATACCCTTTGGGTTTCTTATTTTTCATAGTCACAACTATAGTGTCATCACATTCCAATTTGACTCTCAGTATTACATGTGGAAAATTCCCTTTTAACAAATGATTTTCCTTTCTAGAAAGAAAGAAGGGGGACACAAGGGTCAACCACTAACCTTTGCTTTTGTTTTTATATTGTTCTATTTATTTACATTCCAGCCATTGTCCCCTTCAGTTCCCCCTTCCACAGTTCCTCATCCCATTCTTCCTCCCTCTTGCCTCCGAGAGAGTACTTTCCCTCACAGGCCTTTCCCTGGGGCCTCAAGTCTCTGGAGGATTAAGCACATCTCACACTGAGGCTAGACCAGGCAATCCTGTGCTATATGTGTGCTGGTGGCCACGGACCAGCCTGTATATGCTGCCTGGTTGGTGGCTCAGTCTCTGGAAACTCCCAGGGGTCCAGTTAGTTGAGACCAGCCCAACTTGGGATCCATCTCATGAGCAGGCATCAAACCCTGACACTATTCCTGATGCTATGATGTGCTTACAGACAGGAGCTTAGCATGGCTGTCCTCTGAGAGGCTCTACCAGTAGCTGGCTGAGACATATGCAGATCCTTACACCCAACCATTGGACTGAGGTCGGAGATCCCTATGTTTGAATTAGGGAAAGGATGGAAGAAGCTGAAGGAGAGGCCTATCTGAGCATCTTTGTTACTGGTTCTTACTTAAAGGCTTTGATATCATCAGCACTATCTTGGCAGTCTGTAAATTAAGAGTAAGAAAAGCAGAGAAATCTTAACATGTCCACTAAACACGAATTTCTTACTTTAAAGCTCCAAGCACTTCTTCTGGGTCTTTTGAAAGTTGAGATAAATATTCCAAAGCTTTCTCTGCCACAAATTGTTGTCCATGCTAAAAGGAACAAACATAGAATGTTAAATTACATACATATTTAAAGAAAGTGATGCTCAGTACAGGTTGTCTATCCTTGCCTATTATAAAAAAATATAGTCTTTTTGTAGAACTATCTAATATTGTAGAATGAAGCTATAATTCATTGACACAAAGAAAAAGGTTCATTTTATCCTCAGAAACTCACTTCTGTTTCTCTTATGTTCACTCTTTGACTCTTTTTATTCTGTTTCTTTTGTCCTGTCTCAATTAGTTTTTGTTATTTCTTAGATGTCTATTTTCTTTTTCTTTTTTAAACATAGCTCAGTATTTTAGATCTATTTTTGCCCTTTCAGCAATCCTGCAGCCATCCCCACATGTCTTTTAACCATGTTTTTTGTTGGCTAGAACAAATGGCTCATACATAGCTTTCGGCTCCTGTAGTACTTATTTCTTCCATCCAAAGCAACTGCTTTTGTTCCTTAATCATTAAAAGCATCCCGAACATTTATGCATCTGCTTCTTATCATAGATGCGCCTTTCATTAGCTTTTATCACATCTTACTTCACAAAAGTATTCTGCATTGGTAATCTCTACTTTCAGCTCAGAGCCTTCTTTTCCCATTACACTTTCTGGAAGCCCCTGTCATGTCTACAGTAGCTCTCCTCTCTGAGTGGGTGGGGGGCTCCTGGGCATCAAGTCTCTGTGAGACTAGGCACATGTTCTCCTATTGAGGCCAGACAAGGCAGCACGGCTAGAAGAACATATCCCACAGACAGTAGATGCCTCTTTTCTGAGGAGAGTTAAAAAAAAAGGGGGGGGGGTGTGGATCCAGATGTGAGAGGAGGTAGGAAGGAACTGGGAGATCTAGGGGGAGGGAAAATAGCGATGAGAATAAACTGTATGCAATCTATTTTCAATTATAAAAAGAAAAAGAAACTCACAGCTTCTTAGACACAAGCACAGCTTTGCTCAGTCTCCTTATCCTTGTCTTTTAAGAGTAACCAAAAGAATGTCAAATTGTTGAATCCCTCATTTCCAGTACACCAATGCCTTAAAGGCTCTGTATCTTCCCCCTCTATATCCTTTTCTCATTTCTCCCAGCTCCTCCAGCTCTCTCATTATGCACATTTAAGTTAGGTACATTATCAGAAAGGTCTTATCTCTGAGAGATCTCTTCTCTAAAAGTTCCCTCCATGTTATTCCTGCAATGAAAATGTAGGTGTCATTCAAGGATACTACTTACATGGGGACTTCTCAAGTGCCAATTGATTTTGCTTTTATTACCTTTCTACCTTGGAGATAGAGTATGTGCCTTCATTTTTCAGTTCTATTTTCATATTATTCTCTCCCTTTCTTCCCTAAAAACCACCACTTTAAGTTTCTTGCCATAAGACTATATCCCTTATTATTACCATGATCTCTATATTTCTTACTGCTGCCATGGACTCTATAACCTTTATTGTTGTCATGGTTCCTGTATCCTTTCTTGTTGCCATGGTCACTATTTCCCTTGTTTCTATGGTTCCTAGGTAATTTCTTCTCATTTATTGGTAAATTCACTACTGCTAAGTTACTTCATCCAGCCCCCCTTTCTCTCTCATCTCGCAGCATTTTCACTGCATAGACAGGTGATCTTCCTAATAGTCTAGCTTCTTGATAGCTTAAATTCCATTCCATTACTAATAATTACAACAATTCCATGCTGTCATAAACTGCTCTAAAGGGTCTTATAAATTTTAAACTACAAACTGTTGAAGTCACTATGGAAATCAGTGTGGTAATTCCTCAAAAAACTAAAAACAGATTTACCATTGTTCAGCTGCACAACTCCTCAGTATACTTCCAAAAACTCCTATAGCTTACTACAGAGATACTTGCACATCTATGGTTATTTCAGCTTTATTCACAATAGCCAGGAAATGGAAACAGCCTATATGTTCATCAACTGATCAATGGGTAATAGAATATGGGCCATATATACAGTGGATTCCTATTCAGCTGTAAAGAGAAATGAAATTTTCAGGTAAATAGATATAGCTGGAAAATAAACTGATTGGGGTGACTCATTTAGAAATACAAATGCCACATGCTTTCTCTTGCTTATTTGGGGATCTTAGATAAGAATCTTTAGGTTTGAATGTTTAACCTGGAATAACCATAAAAGATTGGAAAGTAGAAAAAGACCATTGGGGGAGGTGGTGAGAAGATACTCTCTAGAAAGGTGGCTATTTGACACAGGTGCTTTGAAGAGGGTAAGTGAAAACTTGGGGGAGATTCAACTGGAGGGCTAATATAAAGGGGGGAGAAAGAAGGATAAATGATGTTTGAAAAAGCCATAGGCATAGGGAAACTAATTATTTTTATAGGCTTACTTAAAATTACAATTTTAATGTAATTACCTCTACATGGCAAGATAATGCTCCCACAAGAGCCAATGGTCAACAAAAACCCCCAGTGCTAGGTAGAGGATACTTCCCTTCAAATTGTTCGTTAAGGAGTCCAAGAGACCCCATCAAACAATATAGACTATTGTCTACTGCAATGGGTCTTTAGTTAGAACATGAACATAAAGACCCTACTAATGCAGACACCACACTTTGGACCACAGGAATAGAAGAAATCAAGCTGGTACCAACCTGGAAGCTAGTTGATTGAGGGCTACCTCCAATATTGTTGGAAGTTGCTATGCAAACTGCCAAGGGAAAAAATTACCAACAGTCTTACATAGCTATGAAGCCTGAGAATCACAATGGGATCAGCAAGACATCTCCAATCATGCAACAGTGATATTTGTATCTTGAGGCAACAAACAACTGTCTAATTGGACCTAAAGTCCACCTCAATAGAAGGGAACTCATACTTAGTACTGTAAACCATCCAAGAACCCATGGCTGGAGAGGTTATAGGCCATTTGGCGATTTGAATAAGAAGTCGCCCACATTCTTAGGCATTTGAATACTTGGTCCCCATTGGTGATGCTGTTTAGGGATGCATAGAAATGTGGCCTTGCTGGAGGAAGTACATCAGCAGAGGCAGGCTCTTAATTTTCAAAAGCCACTAGCTATCATTATTATTATTGTTGTTGTTGTTGTTGTTATTGTCTATTAGTCTTTTGCCTGATATACTTTGATTTCCAATTTTGTGTTTTTGCAGGTTTTTTCCTTATTTGTTTATTTTTGCAGTTTCTCTTGTTTATTACTTGTTTTTTAAAGAGAGGAAGAGAAATAAAGCACATGAATTTGGGTGAGTAGGGGACAAGTAGGATCTGGGAATAGTTGAAAGAAGGGAAAAACATGATCAGAATATATTGTGTGAAAATGGTTTTCAATTTAAAAAGGCAAAAAATAACTGCGAGCCCTCAGCTTGTTCCACACAGCATGCCTGCTGCTACCCTTCCCTTTCATGATGAAAATGGACTCTCCTCACTCTGGGAGCTATAAGCTCTAAATAAAGTCTTCCTTCTATAAGTTGCCTTAGTCATAGTATTTTATCACAGAAACAGAAAGTAACTAATGCAAGTCAGAAGGAGTACTTAGCACTACCATAGTACTAAAGGAACAGAGTTTCTGCTAATGTCTAAATACTCATCCTTCTGACCTAAGTTGAGTGAAGCTCTCACACCTCATCCAAAAAGCTTCCCTTGTATTTTTCAGTAGATGTAGACTATTAGATCTATAATTGGTTAAAAGGCAGAGGGAAAAATGACTATGGGTGTTCAGCCCTAAATGGGGCATCAAATATCACAACCTCTAAACATAAGGCTTGAGAAAAATTGTGGAACTGTGTACAGAAAGATTGTAAGAACCTAAGGACTGGGATGACATCTTTTTTTTGCTTGGCAGGACAGAAATGTAGCTCCCATGAACAATCAACAATATGGTTGCCTGTATAAAATCTACAAAGACAACACCAATTTATACATAAATATGGAAAGTTTCACAAGTCACCAAGCCCTCATCCCCTAGGATGATGAGCTACTGAAAGTCAATGGCTGCTAAGGGAGGAGGAACCAGGGTATTTTTTTCTTTCTCTTTCTGACAAAAAGACCCCAATCCTAAGAATTCATCTCCAAATACCTGCAAATAAGGGCAGCATCAGTTAGACTCTAGGTTTTACACACACACACACACACACACACACACCCCACATGACTAAAAGGTCATGAATTTGACAGGGTGTGTATGGAGACACAAGAGGGGTTGGAAGCAGGAAGAGGGAAGAAAGGATGAAAATACAGTGTGATCATGTATGAAATCCTCAATAACAAAAAGTAAATTTATAATAAGGGCACATGAAGTTGGGAGGAAAAAGAGGGGGAACTGGAGGGGAAGAAAGGAAGGTGGACTTGATGAAAGCACACATACATATTTCAATTCTCAAACTAAAAATTTGAAAACATAAGAAAATTTAATAGAAGAAAATCATTTTGCTTAAACAAACAAAGTGGATATTGGAGTACTTGCAACCTCAACTACAGAAAATTGTGCTAAACAGTCCAGAATAAGATTTGCCTTATAGGGCAGTAGCGGACTATTACTGTAATTTCTAGATACCAACACAATGTTACTGGCTGGCCCGTGCTCCTATCGCAACTACTTTCCCAGCATGATGGACTCTGGAATTGTAAGCCCAAGAAACTCTTTCACCCTTAAACCACATTTGTCAATGTATTTTATCATAGCAATAGGAAATGAAAGGAATATAGACTGAAAGATAAGGTAGCTTATTCTAAAAGAGAAAGTGGTGTTGTACCTCCTTAGCATCCCTTGTCTAGCCTGTAATCCTAAAATAGCATTATCATTGTCTCCTATTCTGTCTCTAATTTCTCCCTACTCAGCTCCCCAGAAGCAACTACATGTTGCATTCCAAAACCATGACTTGTGATTCTGTTTGTGGTTTGGATTTGGTGTGTTTTGAGATAAAGTCTTTCACTGTAGTCTATAGCCTATGACACCACACCTGGCTTCAATGTATTGCTTTTTATATGAACTACCAACAAAGTTTTCTTGTTTACAAAATAAGTACTATACAACCAAGCCACAGATAACAATTCAACTTTATCTTGCATTTTTTTCTCTATAGCATTATTTGAACATACAAGTCACTATATTAGGTACAAGATCAAGAAATAAATCCTTTATCATTCTAACCAAACACACTGTCTCACAAGCCAAGCCAAGCACACTACTTTCTCCTATTATATCTACATCATCTCATCCTTTAAAATATCTTCTTACATATCGAAATGCTAGAGTTTTTCAAAGCTCAGCTTAAGTTTTCTCTCTGTTGTAGAGATTTCCCAGTTCAATTCCAGTTCCCACTGCTTGACTTTCTCCTCTGATTTTCATTGATTCTTAATATACATATTAACTATTTTGTTTTTAGTCTATGTACTGTCTAATAATGCCAATGCATGTTTTGTCCATTCAAATTAACTCTAGAATTCTATTTCAAGATCCTAGACCAACAACTTAACCCAAAGTAGTTGCTAAATATAATTTGGATTTGGATATCTTTAAACAAGGTAACAGAATTTCTAAAGGAAGAAAATTATTTGACACCAACATGGGGTATGTTTGTATAGGATGGAAAGAAACAAAAAGTGAGAGGAAAAGAAAGGTCTAAAAATTTACATTTAACATAAAAACAGATAAGTGGTAGTAGAATCATAAAAATGAAGTTCTAAGCACAAAATTGGTTTTGATTTAAAAGAAAAAATCAGAAACTAAACTATTTTAAATAAGATCAAGAGTCATAGCCTAGGAGACTAGAAAGATGGCTCAGCAGTTAAGAGGACCTGGGTTCACTTCCCAAAACCCTCATGATGGCTCACAACCATCTGTAAGTGCAGTTCCAGGGGTAGTAGGCACACAGGTAGTACATGTACATACCTGCAGGGAAAACACTCATACATAGAAAATAAAAAATTTTTAAATCTTTTTTTAAAAAAGAGTCAAAGTTTTTAAATCACATTTTCAATCATTTTAGTTCATTTTTACAACAGTCCCATAAACATTATTTGCAAGTGGTGATACTAAGATTTTTTAAAGTTAGGCATTTATTAAATTTAGAGAGGTGAGGAGGTATGGGATGTGGAACAGTCAGAGTATGGATCAGGAGGATGATAAAGTCTGGGAAAAATTTATAAAATGTATAGAAATTTTAAAAAGATATAAAATAATTATATAAATTTAATAACTAATTTATATAATTTAATAATTTATAATAAATCAAATAAACTAAAATGAAATGAAAAATAAAATAACAAACATAAATTTATATAAATATATAAATAAATGTATAAATAAAAAAGGGGAGTGTGTCTTCGAGTAAAGAGTTAAAAGAGGAATAGGGATTTACTGTAGTGGTAGAGTGCTTGCCTAGCATGTATGGGACCAATACTCTATTTAGGCCAAGAGTTTGAGTTCCTCCTGAAGATTTTTGGATTCTGTATCTTATTAAGACCAAAATTTTACAAGTAAAAACATGTATTTATTAAACTAAAATTGTTTTTTTTTTGTAGCTGTAAAAGAAAAGATATAGGTTAGTTGTTGGCATTTTGTCTACGCTCCCCCCCCCCCCCACAGTTACCTGGCAATAGCCAGGTGTGCCTGACTCACTATAAAAGGGGCTGCTTGCCCCTCCTCTCTCTCTCTTGCTCCCTTCTCTTCTCCACTTGCTCCTCCTCCTTACCCTCTCTCTCCCCATTCCCCTCGCCCTCTGCCTCCACGTGCCCATGGCTGGCCTCTACTCCTCTTCTCTCTCTCCTCTCCCTCTCCCTCTCCCTCTCTCTCTCTCTCCCTCCCTCCCTCTGCCTTTCTCTGTCTCTACTCCCTCAACTCCCCTCCCCATGTCCTGAATCAACTCTATTCTATACTATACTGTCAGCTGGTCCCTCAGGGGGAAGGGATGCCTCAGCATGGGCCGGCAGAGGCACCCCTTTCCCCCACCCCTGATTGCACATACATCAAACATATTCCTTCTCTCTCCTTATATTTTTATAAAATACAACACTAGTCATAGTAGTAACACACATCTTTACTCCCAGTAAAGGCAGTGACAGGTAGATCATCTCTATGAGCTCAAAGCCAGCCTGGTCTATATAGTAAGTTCTAGACTACATAGAGCTACACATAGTGAGAACACTACCACCACCACCACCACCCCCAAACAAAGAAAGACCACAAATGTTTAAACTATTTCATTTAGTTTAAACTATTTCATTCAAATTGATGAGAAATGTAAATTTCAAAGTAGATACATATTTATCTGCATGGTGTGATATACTCCATACTCTAACTTTTCAGACTTGGGGATGTAACATGAGGCCTTGTGCATGCTAAGCAAATGCTTTACTAGGAGCTATATTCTCTGCCCAAAAGAACATTTTTAAAATCTAAAGTTTCTTTTATTTTAAAATATCATTACTATCACCACCATCATCATCATCATCAGTACGTGTGTATGTACGTGTGTGAGTATGTATGCATGCATGTTTAGTGGGAAGCACATGTAGAGGTCAGAGGACAACTTTGTCAAGTTGGTTCTCTCCTTCTACCTCTATGTGGGTCATCGGGCTTGTGACAATTGCCTTTACCCACTTAGTTATCTCAGTGGTCCTAGAACTTCATTTAAAACTAGTGTTTTGCTATGTTTATTTTTGTTTGTTTTAAAAACAAATCTGTTTCCTCAAAAGAAAAGAAACAAGACAATTCTATAAGAAGCTTGGGTGAAAATGTGACACAAAACAGTAAAGGAGGGCTCTCTTATGTCTAGGTGATGGTGATTTTATAAAGTCTTCTTCAAAAAGGGAAAGGGTATAATACATTAGTAGATGCTTGAGTTACCTCTAGAGCAAACTCTATAGATAAACTCAGGATTTTGATAGTTGAAACTCCACTTTCAATTAGTGCAGGATCTTCTGATTCTTTATCCATTAATAATTTCTTTAAAGCACTGACTACCTGTAAAGCTGAAACAAACAATAAAAATGTAAGACATTTTCATCAAAGATAATATTTATGGCTATTTCACAATGGATTTTGAATCACCTTAAGAATATCTGTATCTTTAGAAAGATAAAATTTATTAAGTCATATGAATTAATAAGCCACCAAGAAGGATACGAATATTAGAAAAATGTCTAATTGAACAACTGTACTTGTGTGAATCTATAGATATATGGATATAGCCTCAAAAGCAAACAAATACAAAATGTTCATCTAACATTTTGAATAACATGTAAGAATAAAATATGGAACCTAGAACCTAAATTCCATTACTAATGGATGGATTGAATACATTGTGGGACATTCACAAAATGGAGTATATTGAAATGAATATACTACTGAAAATGAATATATTATATTTCATTATATGTCTTAAAGGTAGATAACTGTACATGGTACAATAGATATTAAATGATGAATAAGTTATATATAATAGCCAAAAGGCAATAAATCTATTCATAATATTCAATTGATCCAAAACAAGTAAAAAGCAAAACAGCAACAAGGAATAGATGGCATGAATGGAATACCAACAACATAATGCTTAATTTATATCCAATCAAGCTAAATGTGGTGGTGCAGGTCTATAATCAGAGTACTCAGGAGACCAAGGTGGCAAAATCACAATTTCAAGGCCTATTTGGGCCACAAAATAATTACAAGGCCATCCTAGGCAATTTACTGAGAGTATGTCTCAGAATAAAAAGTAAAAAGAGAGCTGGGGATATAACTTAGTGGCGGAGTACCTGCCTGGCATGTATGGGGCCTTGAATTAACTCCCAATTACTTGAAAATAAAATAAGTAAGTCTAGCATTATTAATACTCATATTATGTTTAAATGATGAAATGAACCAACTGAATGGCAAAGACGATTAAAGCAGAACAAAACTTTCAAATATATGCTACCAACAAGAAAACACATTAACAATTTTTATTGGCATACACTCAGTTTACATAGTGTTGGGTTTCATAAAGACAATTTCATTCAGTGCAGTATATATGTGGGCCCTGTTCTTTTCCTCCTTCCCTCTGTTCCACTTTACCTCCTCCAGGTAATGTACCAGTACCTTCCTTCCCTTAGCCTCCCCACTATACTCAAATTTTTATATACATTAACAGTATTACATATGTATACAAAACTAGGATCCACCAGTGACAGAAAGCATGCCATATTTGTCTCTCTGACTTTCAAACTTTTCTGAGTTTGACTCATTTCCCTTAATATGATAGTCTTCAGGTGTATCCATTTTCCAGCAAATGATATAGTTTCATTCTTCTTTATGCTTGAATAAAATTTAATTGTTTATAAATACCACATTTAAAAATATTTTTTATTTCTTTGTGCATATGACATACACATGGGTGTGTGTGTGTGTGTGTGTGTGTGTGTGTGTGTGTGACGATACATGTGTGGAATTCAGCAGACTACTTCGAGCAGTTGTTTCTGGGACCAAATTCAGATTGCCAGGCTTTCAGGGCAAGTGACTTTATCCACTGAGCCATCTCATTCCATATCTTTTTTTTCTAACACAAGCTCCCATGCAGTCAAAGCTGCACTTGATTTGTTCTGTAGCCAAGGATGATCCTCTCACCTCCACCTGCCTAGTGGTGGGATTGGAGGCATGTGCCAATATACCTGATTTTACACGTTGCTAGGGCTCAAATCCAGGGATTCATGCATACTAGTCAAGTACTTTACAAATTAATCTACACCCCAGCCACAATACCACATTTTCTTTACACATACATCTGTTGGCAGCACCTGTACTGGCTGGATTGGTTTGTCAACTTGACAAAAGCTGGAGTCATCAGGGAGAAGGAAGCCTCAGTTGAGGATATGAGATCCAGCTGTAGGACATTTTCTCAATTAGTGATCAAATGGGTGAGTGATACCACCCCTGGGCTGGTAGTCTCGGGTTCTATAAGAAAGCAGGCTGAGCAAGCCAGGGAAAGCAAGCTAGTAAGCAGCACTCTTCCTTGGCCTCTACATCAGCTCCTGCCTCCAGGTTACAGCCCTACTTGAGTTCCTGTCCTGACTTCCAATGATGGAATAGGATCTGAAAGTGTAAGCCTAATAAACCCTTTCCTCTACAACTTGTTTTTCTGTCTTAGTGTTTTGTCTCAGGAATAGAAACACTAACTAAGACAGCACCTAAGCTAATTACATACTTTGGCTGTTACAAAAAAAAAACCCCACAAAGTTAGTTTAAATTTAGGATAAAATACACTATGGCAAATGTAAGCAAAAGTAGGAATATCTATATTAATGATAAATAGATTTCAGAATAAAAGAACAATTACTTAGGATAGGATATTTCAAGATAATATATCAATTCAACAAGGACATAAATCTAATGGTTTACAAATCTGATGATAACATTACATAAGATACAAAAATGGGTTAGTGAGATGGGTTAAGACACTTGTCCTCAACCCTGAAGATCTGAGTTTTATTCCCAGGACCCACATGGTAGAAGGAGAGAACCCAATCCTGTAAGTTGTTATCACACACACACACACACACACACAACCCCAGGATTCAGACTTGCTTCATGGGTTGTAGACTTCAGACCTGCTCCACCAGACTCAAAAGCTAGGCTCACTCCAACAAACCTAGGTATGGGTAGCCCTTGCCTAACCCCAGCCCCACCACACATACATGTAAGATCCATATATACATCAGGTAGCCTCAATAAACTAAGTCCATCACAGAACATATAAGCACCAGACCCATTTCCCAGTCTGGATCCCGGTATTATGAGTACTGCCACACTATCTCTAGACATGTGAGCTATCCAAAAGCATGAAGATGTGGGCACTGGCTTGGTATTTGGTTCCCAGGAAACTGTGCTAGAACATAGATATGTGGGCTTCTAGATTGGAGATTAGGTCCATAAGGATTGATTGGTCAGGGCACCAGGGCTATAAAAGGCTATTCTCAAATTTGGCTACAAAAGGGACATTCCTGGGAGTTGAGCCCTAGAGGAAAGCACCTGGCTGACACTTGGATGCTCAGGCTAATGGTTCATCCTAAGGCAAATGCAGCTAGTATAGACCTAAAGATACAGATATCCCCAATAGACACAGTCTCCAGAACCTCTCTCTAAGATCAAGTTATATATCACCTCAAAGGCTCAATCATTAGGTATACCTTCAGATCTAAACTCACGTTTATAGAAAGCAGCCCCACTGAGCTATCTCAGGCCTATTGAATGACACAAGCAGCATGGTTACTTATGAATCATACCAAGTATCTTGCCCAGAATCTCTAAATGGACTGACAGATGAAAGGCCTTTCTAAACAAAGATAATCCACAATGGCCACAGTAATTCCCTTCTACCTCAAATATGCAGACACTGATGCAAGGCCACAAAGATCAAACACAATCATGGAAATAATACATCACCTCAATACTACTAGCCACAAACAATATAAAATATCTTGGTGTGACTCTAACCAAGCAAGTGAAAGATCTGTATGACAAAAACTTCAAGTCTCTGAAGAAAGAAATGGAAGAAGACCCCAGAAGATGGAAAGATCTCCCATGCTCCTGGATTGGCAGGATTAACACAGTAAAAATGGCCATCTTGCCAAAAGCATTCTACAGATTCAATGCAATCCCCATCAAAATTCCAACTCAATTCTTCATAGACATAGAAAGAGCAATCCTCAAATTCATTTGGAATAACAAAAAATCCAGGATAGCTAAAACTATTCTCAACAATAAAAGGACTTCTGGGGGAATCAGCATCCCTGACCTACAGAGCATTAGTGATAAAAACTGCATGGTATTGGTACAGTGACAGGCAGGTAGATCAATGGAATAGAATTGAAGACCCAGAGATGAACCCACACACCTACAATCACTTGATCTTTGACAAAAGAGCTAAAACCATCCAGTGGAAAAAATAAAGCATATTCAACAAATTGTGCTGGTCTAACTGGTGATCTGCTTGTAGAAGAATGCAAATTGATTTGTATTTATCACAAAGCTCAAGTCCAAGTGGATAAAAGACCTCAACATAAAGCCAGTAAAAGTCTTTAAAGAAACAGGGAATTTGAAGAAGGAGCCTTCCAGTTTCCATCTGTGGCGGGAGATCTCTGCCTGGGCCACCAGGGCTCCATAGCCAAATAGCACTGGGAGAAAGATAGCCTCCCAGGAGTGTGGGCAAGCCTGTCTGCTCTGAGGGACCCACCTGGAATACCCAGGACACAGAGACTGAGGAGTGGGCTTCTGGTTTCTTTCTGTGGCTGGAGAGCAGATTCTGTGACACAGGGCTCCATACTCAAATAGTGCCAGAAGAGAGCTAATATACCAGGAGTGCTGACACACCTTCAAGCACAGCCAAGACCATCACTTCTTTTCAAATTCACTGGACCAAGAGGGACCTTTGCAGAGCCATCAGGACACAGGAAACAAGGGACAGCTGGGGATTAGATCCTTGTTTCTGTCTGCACCCCAGAGCTGACCCTGCACCACAGCTCTCCAAACCTAAATTCCTCTCAGAGAGAACTGGTCTTCAAGGAGTATTGACACCCAAGCTTGCAGGAAAGACAAGCCACAGTCAGAGAGAGAAAGACCAGCTAATACCAGAGATAACCAGATGTCGAAAGGCAAGGGCAAGAACACAAGGAACAGAAACCAAGGCTACTTGGCATCATCAGAACCCAGCTCTCCCACCACAGCAAGCCCTGGATACCCCAACACACCAGAAAAGCAAGACTCAGACTTAAAAATCACATCTCAAGAGGATGATAGAAGATTTTAAGAAGGAAATAAATGATTCCCTTAAAGAAATACAAAAGAACACAGGTTAACAACTAGAAGCCCTTAAAGAGGACACACAGAAATCCCTTAAAGAATTACAGGAAAACACAATCAAACAGGCAGAATTACAGGAAAACACTTATAGAGCCCACCTCTAGCAGAAAGACAAGGCATCAAGTGAGGGAGGGAGTTGCCATCCCACAGTCAAAACTCTGACCCAGAATTGTTCCTGTCTGAAAGAACTGCAGGGATGGAAATGGAGAAAACTATTTACTTATTGTGGACTTTTTATTCTCTGAGTATTTTTTATTGCTAACATTAATGCATAAAGAACATTTATACCTTTGAAACCATCACCCTCCATGATTGCAATCTTGAATATATAAAACTGAGTGAAAATGTTTGTAGGATCCTGTTGTTCAGCTTCTGCTATGGCCTCTTTAGCCTAAAAAGAAAACAAAAACCATAGGGTTGATTTTATAAAAGTCCTTACCATATTTTACTAAAATCATCATTAAACACAATTTTTGAGGGGTACTCACAATGAAAAGAAAGCAACCTAATTTTTTTTTAAAGATCTATTATTGGCTTACAAAGTTAGAGAAATAGGTTTGCTTCTAGAACAAGAGTGAATAAGCCAACTTTCCTTCTGAAAACAACCATAATGCACTTCAATTTTTTTAAAAAAAAAATTAAGATAAAATAATAGGACACTTGAGAAAGTCAAACTTATTTGTTTGTATCCCTAAATTACAGTATCTGGTGGCGAGAGGGCTCAAAAGACCTAGAGTTATGAATAATTGCTCCCAAACATATGCAAGAAAAAAGAAAATCCTTTCTGGGAGAAGGAACATTCATTTTAGGTTTCAAAACATTTCATAAATAAAATTTTCAAGAATTATGAGCTGTAAACATTTAAAAATAACCAAGTACCCTATAGAACCAGGTACAATAAATAAATAACAGCAGAAATAATAGCTAACAGAAACAGATATTCAAGATGCAGAAACTGGAGTAATAATTTTAAAAACTAGTTATAAAACAACTATGCTTTCAAAGTTGAAAAAAATAAAAGATATACTTTAAAAATGCAAGAAGATAGATTAGTATAAATACCTAGTGACACAATTATAGTGATCTTTCAACTTTCTGTTCATTCTAAATAGCTTTTCCTACACTGTAATAGATTTAATATTTTTTTTACTATCAGTGAAATTCATGGAAACAAAGACTATTTTTAATGATTTATTTTTATGTGCTATGTGCTATGCCTACATGTATGCATGTGCACTACATGCTTGAGGACCCAGAAAAGTGCATCAAATCCTCTGGAACCGGAGTTACAGCCAATTGTGAGCCACTAAATGGGTACTGTGAAATTAGCCTGATTAGGGCATTTTCTCAATCGAGGTTCCTTCTTCTAAATAATTCTAGCTTGTGTCAAGTTGACATAAACTAGCCAGTACAAATATTAAATATACAGAACAAAGAAAAAATATTCAAAGCTGCTGGGAGGGGAGGAACCCAAATCACATATAAAGGAAAACTCATAAGGATAACATTTGATTTCTCAGTGGAAACTCTTGAAAGTCAGAAGAGCCCTGAGAACCAGCAGAAAGAATGGAAACAGGTAACCTCAGGAGGTAGGAGGTGGGGGTACCCTCCAGAATGTACCAGAGACCTGGGAGGTGAGAGACTCTCAGGATTCAAAGGGAAGGACCTTAGATGAAATGCCCAACAGTGGGGAGAGGGAACTTGTAGAGCCCACCTCCAGCAGAAAGACAGGGCATCAAGTGAGGGAGGGAGTTGCCATCCCACAGTCAAAACTCTGACCCAGAATTGTTCCTGTCTGAAAGAACTGCAGGGGTGGAAATGGAGAGGAGCCTGAGGAAAAGAAGGTCCAGTGACAGGCCCAGAGTGGGATCCAGCTCAAGAGGAGGCCCCAAGGCCTGTCACTATTACTGAGGCTATGGAGTGCTCACAAAAAGGGACCTATCAAGACTGCCCTCTGGATGACCCAACAAGCAGCTGAAAGAGTCAGATGCAGATATTTGTACCCAACCAATGGACAGAAGCTGCTGACCCCTGTGGATGAATTAGGGAAAGGTTGAAAGAAGCTGAGGAGGAGGGTGACCCTGTAGGAGGACCAGCAGTCTCAACTAACCTGGACCCTGAGATCTCTCAGACACTGGACCACTAACCAGGCAGCACACACCAGCTGATATGAGGCCCCCAACACATATACAGCAGAGGACTGCAGGGTCTGTGTTCAATCAGAGAAGATGCACCTAACCCTCAAGAGACTGGAGGCCCCAGGGAGTTTAGAGGTCTGGTGGGGTGGGGGATGGGGTGTGGGGACATCCTCATGGAGACAGGGGGTGGGGATGTGGAACAGTCAGAGGGTAGACAGGAGGAGGATAAAATCTGGAGTGTAAAAAAAAATAAATATATATATATTTTTTAAAAAAAAGACATTTCAAATTCTAAAAGATTATGACAGGAAAGCTAGACTACTGTCCCCAGCAAAACTATTTGTTATAGTTAAAGAAAAATGAAAATTTTTTCATTATTCAAGCATCTTAACAAAATCACATAAAACAAAACAACGAACATCCCCAGTACACAGAAGCAATACTCTGAACTGAAAAGAGTTACGAGTAAGCACAAGTAAAAGACTCTAGGAAAAAAGTTATAACAACAAAATACAAAGGACAACTAATAATACAAACCAGCACCATAAATAAAATAGAACAGCAAAAGAACTACCAATTGCCATCTATAGACATCTTTCAATAACTCTATATATCAAAGCACTCAACTTTACAACCAAATCACACAAGTTAATCCCAGCACTGAGGAGGCAGAGACAGGTGGATTTCTGAGTTCGAGGCTAGCCTGGTCTACAGAGTGAGTTCCAGGAACTCACACAGAGGCTACACAGAGAAACTCTGTTTCGAAAAACCAAAACACTATTGTGGCCCGTACTGCAGCAGAAGGCTGTGTTGCTGTCCAGGGTCTGTACTGCACTGGAGACCATGTGAATGTCTGCAGTCCTTGCTGTCTGTTGTTCTTACTGTTGCCAGAACCCACATGGAAGTTCTTGATCCAGGCTCCTGCCACTTCTGAGTCTCCCCAGGCATTCAGCTGAACTTGGAAATCTGATGCTACCTCTGAAGATAATCCTGGGTGAATTTCTTCTATGGGGCTATGAGATGTCTCCATCTTCTGCAATATTTCTCTCAGATATTCTCTGCTTTCTACAATGTTGGTGGGCTTTCTTTTTCTCCAATCACATTGGGCTCCAGATATAAAATAAACTTTTATTCTCCAGATGTAATTGTGGTCGTGTATGATTACTGCTGAATGGGCTATTTCCAGTTCATTCTAAACTCTTGCTGGCTGGTTCAACTTAGCACTTTTGGCTCAAAACTCTGCTTAAGCTGACTGATTGAAGCTGGCTTCTCTCAGCTTTTCAATGAATTGCTCTGCTTGGAAAAACTGCCTCTGAATTCCACAAACTGAACTCCTTCGACTGAATTTCTCCAAACTGAGAACCTCTGTATTTAAGTGAACTGCAAGGAACTGACTTGACTCTCTCTCCCTCACTGATCAAAAGTAGTTTCCCTTTCCTATCTGTTCTCATGAAAGTTTGGAATAAACTATCTCTGACCCATTCTCTCAAGTCTTCCTCTGATATGTCAAATTGTCTGCCCCACAATTAGATATCCCTTTTAAACATGGGTGCTTCTTCCTTTTTTTACAGTGTAAACTGAGTAAACCATTTCCTCCTATTAAAAAAAAAGATAGGTACTAGCTTAAATAAAAATGACGGAAAAAAAGCATTTTAGCCAAATGGGATCAAGAAGAAAGCAGGCATTGGCATCCTAATAGCTGACAAAATAAACAACAAAATAAATCTAATCAGCAGAAAGAATGAAGGGCACTACATTCTAATCAAGGGATTATTTAATCAGGGAAAAATTCACAATACTGAACACATGTGCACCAAAGTTTGGTGCGCTCAATTTCACAAAAAGCATACTACTTGAATTAAAAACACAGATTAACACAAAACTAATTGTAGGTAATTTCAACATTCAACTTTATCTAATAGATAGGTCATCTGGTCAAAAACGGGAGAAACCTCACAATTAAACAATTTCTTACATCAAATAGCCCTAACAAATATCTACAGAATATTCCACCCAAATGACAAAACATAATGTGTACAGCAGCACAGGGAATTTTTTCTAAAATAAACCACATTCTGAGGCACAAAGCAAACATTAACAAATATATAAAAACTGAAATAATTCCTTCTACCTTATCTGACCATTATGCAATAAAACTAAAAAGTTACAGCAAATAAACTCCAGTAAGGATGTTAATTCATGGGGATTAAACAAGTCATTATGAAATGGTGAATAGGTCAAAGAAAGAAATGAAAACATTCTGGGAATTAAATGAAAATGCACCCTGACTAAATCTCTTGGGTACATAAAAGTCAGAAATAAGACAGAAGATTATAGCCCTAAGTGTCTACACAAAAAGATCAGAAAAAGAAAAAATTAAATGACTTTATGATGCAACTCAGGAATTTGGGGGGGAAAGAACAAACTGATTCCAAACTCAGCAAATAGCAAGAAATAATAAAAATCAATGCAGAAATTAATGAAATAAAAACAAAGAAAATAATACAAAGAATGAATAACTATAAGAGCTCATTCTTGGCCCAACTAATCAAAAGAAAAGAAGAAATGACCCAAAGTAACAGAATTAGAAATGAATGAAGAAACATTACAGCAAATACCAAAGAAATGAAGATTGTTATAAGGGAATGTTTATGAACCTATATTCCATTAAGTTGAAAAATCTAAAATAGATTAATTTTTTGACTCATCCAGACTACCAAAGTTAAACCAAAAAGAGAACCTAAACATAGCCATGAGAAAGGTGATTGAGACCATAATCAAAAGCTCCCTCCCTCTACAAATACAAAGAAAGAAAAAAAGAGAGAAAGAAAGAAAGAAAGACAGACAGACAGACAGACAGACCTTTCAGGTTCAGATGGAGTCCTAACCAGACTTTGAAAGAAAATCTATAACCAATGCTGTTTAAACTCTTCAAAAAATGTAGAAACTACAAAAGCTTATACTCAACAAGACTGGAAAATCTGGATGAAATGGACAAGTTTCTAGACAGATACAAGGTACCAAAGATAAATCAGGATCAGATAAAACATCTAAACAGTCCCATAACCCCTAAAGGTATGGCAGCAGTCATGAAAAGTTTCCCAACCAAAAATAGCCCAATACCAGATGGGTTTAGTACAGAATTCTATCAGACCTTCAAAGAAGATATAATACTAGTACTCTTCAAACTATTCCACAAAATAGAAACAAAAGGAACACTACCTAATTAATTCTATGAAGCCACACTTACACTGATACCAAAACCTCACAAAGACCCAACAAAGAAAGAAAACGTCAGACCAATTTCCCTTATGAATATTGATGCAATTTGAATCCAAAAACACATCAAAACAATCATCCATCATGTTCAAGTAGGATTTATCCCAGGAATGTAGGGATGGTTTAATATATGGAAATCCATCAACGTAATCCACTATATAAACAAACTCAAAGAAAAAAATGTAAGATCATTTCATTAACGGTTGAGAAAGCATTTGACGAAATTCAATACCCCTTCATGGTAAAAGTCTTGGAAAGATCAGGAATTCAAGGCCCATACTTAAACATAATAAAAGCAATATACAGCAAATCAGTCGCCAACATCAAACTAAATGGAGAGAAACTCGAAGCAATCCCACTAAAATCAGGGACTAGACAAGGCTGCCCTCTCTCTCCCTATCTATTCAATATAGTACTTGAAGTTCTAGCTAGAGCAATTAGACAACAAAAGGAGGTCAAAGAGATATAAATTGGAAAGGAAGAAATCAAAATATCACTATTTGCAGATGATATGATGGTATACTTAAGTGACCCGAAAAACTCCATCAGAGATCTGCTACAGCTGATAAACACCTTCAGCAAAGTGGCCGGATATAAAATTAACTCAAACAAATCAGTAGCCTTCTTATACTCGAAGGATAAACAGGCTGAGAAAGAAATTAGAGAAATGACACCCTTCACAATAGTCACAAACAATATAAAGTATCTTGGTGTGACTCTAACCAAACAAGTGAAATATCTGTATGACAAGAACTTCAAGTCTCTGAAGAAAGAAATTGAAGAAGACCTCAGAAGATGGAAAGATCTCCATGCTCATGGATTGGCAGGATTAATATAGTTAAAATGGCCATCCTGCCGAAAGCAATCTACAGATTCAATGCAATCCCCATCAAAATTCCAAATCAATTCTTCATAGATATAGAAAGAGCAATTCTCAAATTCATATGGAATAACAAAAAACCCAGGATAGCAAAAACTATTTTCAACAACAAAAGAACTTCTGGGGGAATCAGCCTCCCTGACCTCAAGCTGTACTACAGAGCAGTAGTGATAAAAACTGCATGGTATTGGTACAGTGACAGGCAGGTAGATCAATGGAATAGAATTGAAGACCCAGAAATGATTCCACACACTTATGGTCACTTGATCTTTGACAAAGGAGCTAAAACCATACAGTGGACAAAAGACAGCATTTTCAATAAATGGTGCTGGTTCAACTGGCAGTCAGCATGCAGAAGAATGTGAATTGATCCATTCCTATCTCCCTGTACAAAGCTCAAGTCCAAGTGGATCAAGGACCTCCACATAAAGCCAGATACACTGACCTCCACATAAAACCAGATACACTGAATCTAATAGAAGAGAAAGTAGAGAAAAGTCTCGAACTCTTGGGCACAGGGGAAAAGTTCCTGAATAGAACACCAACACTTATGCTCTAAGATCAAGAATCGACAAATGGGACCTCATGAAAATGCAAAGCTTCTGTAAGGCAAAGGACACTGTCAATAGGACAAAACGGCAACCAACAGATTGGGAAAAGATCTTTACCAATCCTACATCCAATAGAGGGCTAATATCCAATATATACAAAGAACTCAAGAAGTTAGACAATAGAGAACCAAATGACCCTATCAAAAAATGGGGAACAGAGCTAAATAGAGAATTCTCAAGTGAGGAAACTCGAATGGCCTAGAAGCACCTAAAGAAATGTTCAACATCCTTAGTCATCAGGGAAATGCAAATCAAAACAACCCTGAGATTCCACCTCACACCAGTCAGAATGGCTAAGACCAAAAACTCAGGTGACAGCAGCTGCTGTGAGTATGTGGAGAAAGAGGAACACTCCTCCATTGCTGGTGGGATTGCAAACTGGTATATCCACTGTGTAAATCAGTCTGGCGGTTCCTCAGAAAATTGGAAATTGTACTACCTGAGGACCCAGCTATATCACTCCTGGGCATATACCCAAAAGATGCCCCAACATATAACAAGGACACATGCTCCACTATGTTCTTAGTAGCCGTATTTATAATAGCCAGAAGCTGGAAACAACCCAGATATCCTTCAACAGAGGAATGGATACAGAAAATGTGGTACATTTACAAAATGGAGTACTACTCAGCTATTAAAAACAATGACTTCATGAAATTCTTAGGCATATGGATGGAATTAGAAAATATAATCCTGAGTGAGGTAACCCAGTCACAGAAGAACACACATAGTATGCACTCAATGATAACTGGATATTAGCCCAAAAGCTTGGAATACCCAAGATACAATTCACAGACCACATGAAGCTCAAGAAGAAGGAAGACCAAAGTGTGTGTGCTTCAGTCCTTCTTAGAAGAGGTAATAAAATACTCACGGGAGCAAATATGGAGACAAATTGTAGAGCAGAGACTGAAGGAAAGGCCATCCAGAAACTGCCCCACCTGGGGATCCATCTCATATACAGTCACCAAACACAGACAGTTTTGTGGATGCCATGAAGTGCATGCTGAGAGGAACCTGGTATAGCTGTCTCTGAGAGGCTCTGCCAGAGCCTAACATATACAGAGGAGGATACTTGCAGCCAACCATTGGACTGATCACCGGGTCCCCAATGGAGGAGTTAGAGAAAGGACTGAAGAAGCTGAAGGGGTTTGCAACCCCGTAGGAAGAACAACAATATCAACCAAACATAGCTTCCAGTGACTATCATCCAAGGAGTACACATGGAGGGACCCATGGCTCCGCTGCATATGTAGCAGAGGATGGCCTTCTCAGGCATCAATGAGAGAAGAGGCCCTTGGTCCCATGAAGGCTCGATGCTCCAGTGTAGGGGAATTTGAGGGCAGTGAGGCAGAAGTGGGTGGGTGGGGTACAGTGTCATAGAAGCAGACAGAGGGGAAATGGGATACGGGCTTTCTGATAGAGAAATGGAGAAAAGGGCTAACATTTAAAATGTATATAAAGAAAATATCCAATAAAAAACAGAAAAAAATATAGAAACAGAAGATGACTGACTCCATAAATTATTCTATGAAGCCAACATTACTCTCATAACCAAATCAGGTAAAGATATTACAAAAACAAACCTATGAACCAATACCTGTGATGGACATTGGTACAAAAAGATCCTCTATAAAGTACTACCAAACCAAATACCAACACACATCAAGAACATCATTCACCATGATCAAGTTGGATTCCTCTTAGAAATACAAGGCTGGTACAATAGAAGGTAAGTCAATTCATATAATAAATCATAAATATATACTTAAAGACAAAAATCATAGGATGATGCCAATAGAAGCAGACAAATCTTTGGCAAAATCCAACATGGTTTCATGATAAAACTAGAGAAAGTAGGATTAAAAGGAACATACCTAAACATATTATATATGTAATATATATGTGAGATAAATATATATGCTATTATGACAAAACCCAGAGACAACTGTGTTGGTCAGAGCTTTCTAAATAAACAGAACTTATAAAATGAATATATATATGTAATTTATTAGGTTACTTAAGTTTTTTTAATCCTTTGTGCATTCTGTTTTTTTAAGTCTTTGTCAGATGAATAGTTGGAAAACAATATTCCCATTCTGTAGGCCATCTATATATTCATTTAACTTTTTCCTTTTATATAAGTTTTAAATTTTACTATGCCTCATTTGTCAATTGTTGACTGATGTTCTGAGTGGCTAGAGGCCTATTCAGAAAGGAAAAGACCCTAAAGTTTGCATGTCACCAAAAACGATCACAGATATCCAAAGCAATCATGAGCAAAAAATAATAGCACTGGAGAGATTGCTAACAGAATCATAATGACAAAAGCAATAGAGTACTTGCAAAAAAAACAGGCAGACCAATGGAATAAAACAGAAGCCCCAAACATGAGTACTTGAAATTACAGCCAACTGATATTGACAAAGAGGCAAAAAAAAAAATCACAGGGAAAAGACAGAAACTTCAACAAATGAAATGGTGCTGGGAAAGCTGGATGTACATATTCAGAAGAATGAAATTAAGGCCAACCATTAGCACTTGAAACCTCATAAAACCAAAAAGCGTTTGTACAGTTAAGAAAACAATCATTTAAACAAAGAAAGAAAGTCTAGAGAATGGGAGTGAACTTTTGCTTGTTGGACTTCCTACCTGGACCTCATCCTCTAAGCCACTCTAATTAAGTCCATTAGTATGTACATATGCACGTATGTGTATGTATATATACTGGTGGGGAGTTACTAATTAAACTATATAATTATAGGCAAGCAAGATACATCTTTATAAAATGTGTCATTTAATAACATTTTAAGTCAATAATACTGTATTGTGCACAAAAATTAGTTGAGAACGAATTTCATTCAAAGTAAATTCATTTAATAAAGTAAAACATAATGTTATTTGGATTTAGGTCTTGTTTGAGTATTTTAAACTACTGAGTAAATTACATTAATAATTACTTTTGGGACTGCTCATATATTTCTGGTTCCTTTCTTAATTTAGTTAGATTCTATTTTCTCTAGAAATGCATTCATGCATAAAGGTGTTCAAATATCAATACTCTCTTGGTCTTTTTCATTTTCTTTCTTTCATTTTTAGTCCTTGTTTGTCTTACTAGACGTCTGCCCATTTTATTAGTTTTTTTCAAAGAACATGGTTTTAGCTTTCTGGGTCCTGTCTACTATGTGTTTGCTTAATATATGGGAAATTTCTGCAGATAAATAGTCTTATCTTAAAATGCTCTTTGGATTTATCTTGCACTTGTTTTAGTAATTTCTAGTGATACAATATTTGCATTTGCATTTACAATTTTCTTCAAATATATTTGTGATTAAAGTATCTCCCACTTAATGCTACCTAAGCTCTAGTATTTTAAGAAAATTTTTATTTGTGTACAGTGTATATAAATAAAGATACACATCGTCAGTATATAACCAGTCATCACACAATAACCAAAACTATATAACCACCATCAATATCAAGAATTTACAGGACCAGCTTCCCTGACTGTGTCTTGCCCAGGCACACATTTTGATAGCTAGTATGATGGATAATTAATATGAAACTCTAAGAAGGACAATTTTATTCTATACTGATATCAGGAGTTGAGCTGGGGATTGATTAGAAATGTTTTATATGAGTTTTCTAGCTATTCCATATCCATATTGTGATAGTGGGTACATGTGGATATATATTTCTCAAATTTATTTAATTAGATAACAAAGTGGGCATATTTTAATATTTAAATTAAAGTTCAATGGTTATTTTTTAAAGAACTTAGCAATAATTTGAAATCTCTTTAGTTCTCAATTTTAAAAATCTACATAGTCTTCCACAGTCTTCTTTGACTATAATAGAATTTATTAAATTATATTATCAGAATTAAATTTATTAAATTATATTAGCAAAATAAAAGTTACTAAATTATATTATTAGAATCATGCAGTTGAAGGGATTCTGAATGTTTGAAAATTCTTCTAATGTGTGAATATTCTCAATAACATTCAGAGGAAGTGGCTATCCTGCCTTTATTTAAATACCTTCAAGAAAAGGGAGTTCATTATATCTTTAAAAAACCCAAAACACTATCTAAATTTCGGACAACTCTAATTCTTAGATAGGGTCTTCTTGTGATTGAAAATTTCTTTCACAGGTTTCACCCACTGATACAAGTGTTGTATAGAAGTAACTGGTTTTCTAACTGGTAGCTACACAGATATTGGGAAATACTATATTGTTTATGTCCAAAATCTTCATTTTTCAAGTTAAAATTCCATATTTTCCTTTAACCAGTTCTTGAATGCCTTCCTCTCGGCACATTAGAGCTTGTCAATATCTTTCTTCAAAATTATTGCCCCAATCCAGTACTACGTTTCAGATCTGCTCTAACCAGAGCAGAACAGAAAACGTCTTCAGTTTACCCTTTCATGCATTACAGAATCACATCTCAGTATCTATGGAAGATTGATTCCAGGGCTCCCTGTTGCCTTTCAGATACCAAATGTGTAGATGCTCAAGTTTCTTGTTTATATGTAACCTATAGATATTTTCCTATCCATTTCAAATCATCTCCAGACTATTTAGATTTCTTAGTATTGTTTGTTTTTTGTTTAGCTCACAATCAACAAAAAGCCCCAAATGTTGCATATGTTCTTGTGTTAAAACCACATTTCATTCTGTCTGTTCTATTACAGCTGGCTTTGGGGATTTGGCACAAGATGTTTTGTTGTTTCCTGTTTGTCTCCATCTTCTTAGAATGACTTCATTATTTCACTATACTAAGGTTTTTTTTGGATATGACTGTCTTCCAACGTATCAGGTACCCTTCTGAACTTTGAGTTATATGGTGTACATCCAATGAATAATTACAAACAGCTCTCATCTCATCTATTCTTATTTTAATTCCATATTATATTCTACACTATTTGACAATTTATACATCTTTTGTTACTTTATAATCATATTATACATGCAAATCTTGTCTATGAAATAATATTTTAAAGCATATCTATACGGAGGAGTAAGGTATATCTTTAACATATTCTATAGTACCATTTACAAATTAAGCATTCAACAATTACTTGTTGACTTCAAACCTCAAGTTGGGTGTTTATTACAGTAAAATTTCATCAGTTAAGCCAAAATTAATCATCACCACACATTTCATTTATATCCATACAGATATATCTGGAGGAAAGGCAATACACTTACAAAAACCTTCAAATTCATTGAGTTATTAAAGTACAAACAGAAACCACAGTGCCATCTAGTGAATCCCACTAGATTATGTGCACTGACCACACACTCATTTTCAGTCCTGTAATGGAAGGGTATGACTTTTAGAGCTTTATATAGTAGATACAAACAATACATAACCAGAATGTGAAAGATAAATATTCACTAATCTTATCTTTGTGGCTATTTTAATTCTTTTCAAATTTTACTTTTTTTTCCCTCATGCACTAGTGTTTTGCCTGCATGTATGTCTGTATGAAGGAGTCAGATCCCCTAGAAGTGGTCTTATAGACAGTTGTGACCTGACATGTGGGTAGGTGCTGGGAATTGAACTCAGGTCCTCTAGAAGAGCAGTCAGTGCTCTTAACCACTGAGCCATCTCTCTAGCCCCAGCTGCTTTAATTTTTACTGCCATCTTCTCATGCAACCGATTAAGAAACTACAGTCTTTGGCAAAATCTGACCCACTCTCTGTTTTTACCTAGCCCACAGACTAAGAATAGTTTTATTAGTTTTAGATGGCTCAAATAAATCAAAAGATAAACATTTCATGCCACAAGAAAAATCACATGAAATTTAGTATCCCTAAATATAAAAGGTTTTCTCAGAGCACACTATGGGTACTTATTTACATATTATTTATGGCAGTATCTGGTATAAGATCAGAGCTGAGTGACTTCCAAATTCTTAAGTATTTTCTATGTGACTCTTTATACAAAAACTACTGCCACCTGTCTTCAAATTTTTCGACCCCAAATTGTCCCCATCTAAAGAAATGCATGGACAAAAATTAAGCAGAGACTGAAAAAATGGCCGACCAGTGGCAGGCCCAACTTGGGATCCATGCCATGGGCCAGCACCAATCCTTGATGTTATTACTGATGCTTGAAGACAGGAGCCTAGCATGGCTGTCCTGTGAGAGGCTCTACCAGCAGCTGACTGAGACAGATGCAGATATTCACAGTCAACCATTGGACTGAGGTTGGGGACCTCTATGGAAGAGTAGGAGAAGGACTGAAGGAACTGAAGGGGATAGGAAGAACCCCATAAGAGAACAACAGTGTTAAGTAACCAGGAACCCTGGGAGCTCCCAGAAACTAAGCCACCAACCAAAGAGCTTACATGGGCTGGCCTCTGGCCCCTAGCACTTATGTATCAGAGGACTGTCTTGTCTGGCCTCAGTGGGAGAAGATGTACCTAATCCTGTAGAGACTTGATGCCTCAAGGAAGGAGGATTAGGGGGCCATGGGATGTGGGGGTTGGAGGGTGAGGGAGCACCATCTCAGAGGTAAAGGGGAGGATGGGAAGAAGAACTCTTGGAGGGGGCCTGGGAAGGGGGCAACATTTGGAATGTAAATAAATAAAACAATTTAAAAATAAAATAATAAGCATACATTTAAAAAATGATTGGACAATGGCAAGATGGGGGTGGCAAAGTACTGACAGCTTTCCCTCCAACCTCTACCTTTTATATATCCTACTGCATAGGAACGTATTCTTTACATATGCAAAGTATCCAAAGAGTGTCTGCTAGGAAGTCAGAAAAGATGAAATGAGAAATATGCTAAGTAACAAACACAGTTACCTTGAACATTTCAAAATAAGCTTTAGCGTCCCTACCTATATGGCCATTAAGTGGCACAGCTGGACACGGAGTACATGCTATTAAGACATACTGGTTTCCTGATTGCCTATTTCTCCTTTTTGCTAACATCTGAACTCCAATTACAGGTTCAGTTCTGCACTGAATCCAGAACCCACCCTGTTTTTACTCAGATATGTAAGGAGTGCTGCTTTAGGCTGGGGATATGCTTCAGTGGCAGGCCATTTTCCTAGTAGATGTACAGCCCTGAGCTCAAATTCCAGTACCATACAAAATTTCAGTTTCTTGTAGAGCAAGACTGGACCTACTTAATGTGTGTATTGCTCTTCTGGTAATTTTTTTTCAGATGACTCTAAGGCCTTGAGCATCAGATTGGGAGTGCTGAGATGCCCAGACTCATATACTGAGCCAGAATGCCAGCTTCCAGTATGAAGACAGCTATTGGTGAGTTTATTCATTCTATTGGTTCTGTTTTTCTAGAGAACCCTGATAATACACAGACCTTCAAAGAGAACCTACAAAATCACTACCCTTATTCATATAATTTCCCGTAAAGCTGTCAGTAAAACTTGAAAGGCAATATAAACCTTCATATTCCATTGAGTACACACTTGTCCATCTCATTTTTTGTTCTTCTAAGAACCAATACCCCACATTATGTGCACACTGTATGATGTTCAAAGGAAAAAGTGTCTCACATGCTATTAGAAATATGAATGGCACCATCATTCATAAAATCTTTTTTATCTTTTAGCTTCTATATTTTTTCCTAATGTAGAGTCATGCACTGAACTTTTCTTGAGTGGTTATAAAGACAAAATAATAACCTAAAAGTAAAACAGTAGCTACTTCATGCAAGAATCTACTTTCAAAGGATCTTTAACAAAAATGTAGACCATACAATGTTAGTCTGTTTTAAAGGACTATATAACAGATGGTTAGCAGCAAATAGCCTTTCAAAATATGGTAGAAGATAAATGGTAAGGACAGTAAGTAAAGGAAATAGTTTCCCAAATCCTTTGAGAAGTTCCACTTCATATTTGCAGGACACACATCAAGAAGATGTCAATTTGACCTTGTTCGCATCCTGAGACACTCACTCTCAGCAACCCTAAGTAGCTTTGCAGTCAGAGTGATAGTCACGTAAGTGCCACTGCACAGAACATTTTTTGACTCTGAAAACAGAATAGGTAAATGAAAGCACCTTATCAAGTTGTCTCAAAGGTAAGTAACAGGAAACCATGTTCCTCTTCAGCTTGACCAAATCACGATCTGCTTGATCACACTCATACAACTTCAGAGAATAACTGTACCAGTGTAGGGCATCAGCATAATTTTGGACCTAAAGTAAAAAATAAAAAAAAAAAATCACAGATTTTTCCAAAACTCACTTTAAATTTTCCCAACTATCCTCTAGTGGCAAACAAATTGTTACAGATTCTACTTTTTAGACAACAAAACAATACCTATTTACTTAAATTCTAAGTGTTTAATTCTCGTTTTCTGTTTCCTACACATGCAAAGTTCAGAGGCTATAGTTGAAGTTCAGTGACAGAGTAGATGCCTAGCATGCAGTGGGCCCTGCGTTCAGTCCCCAGTACCAAAAGTATAAAAGTTACTTAATTCACTCAAAGGATGAAGAGTCTAAAAAGTGGTACACAACCTTCAGAAAACTGAAAAGCCATTTTAAAGGCTATCTAAAGAACAATGACAAAAATCTTTAAGGACAGCATCCATAAATCACCATGCTAGTGGAAATACCTTCATCTTTCTATATAACATTTTAATTTTATACTTTTAGATATATAAACTGTAGATATCACAGCTTATATACAATTTATAATAGTATCAAAATATTGGAATAAACCTAACCAAGCAGATGACAGACCTTTGCAATGAAAACTTCAAATCTCTAAAAGAAATTGAGAAAGACACTAGGAAATGAAAAGATACTATTTGTTCATGAATTGGTCAAATTAATATTTTGCAAATAACTACCCTATCAAAGGCAATTTACAAAGTCAATGCTATCCAAAGCAATCTTGAGCAAAATAATACAATATACAATTTCATATTTTATTCTTTCCATTAAATCTTATGTGCACATTAATCTACATCATTATAGTTTTCAATGACTAATTTTAAAGGAAAATTTTAGTTGAATTAATGTATTATTTTCTTAGTTTCATAATTTGGTGAATTTCCAGAGTTTCCACCCTTAAAATTAATACAAATGTATTCTTGTAAAAAATTTTGTTCCTGTCAATTTTTCAATTTTAAGAAACTATTAGTAGCAATCTAATAGAAATAGCTTGGTTTATTATTTAAGTCTAAGACAGATTATTTATATATACTACATAAGGTAAATGAGGCCCCTGTACCCTGTTGAGACTTCCTGTCTTTTAAGTAATGACTGCAGTCATCACAACTTCAAAGGAATGAAATGCCCTTTTAACTTAGAAATAGCTATGCTAGCAAGGTAAAACATTGACTTTGACTATTTGAACATAAGATTGTATTCTTCAGAATTGGATGTGAAATGGGGGAGAGGAAACAGAATCAAAAGGAGAAAAGAGATGACTCAGAAGAAACTTTTTACCTTCTCAGTACAGAAATAAAGAAGGCCTAAAAAAGAAAAGAGTTATGGTTTGGTTCGAAATATAAACTGTATATGTCTCTATATGCTTCTACTTCTTTGTCTTGAATCTAATTTATTTCTTATTTTTTTCTTTTATCTTCAGATCCTTTCTCTTCATCTTGAACCGGCCTACAAAATCTACCACAACATATTTTGCAACATTGTACTTGAACCCTGGGACCTCATGCTTGCCAGGTAATACGGATTTTTGATTTGGCCTCTTCCATTCAATCTAAATAGTTTCAAGATTAGTCCTTGATACTGCACATATCAATAATTCATTCTCTTTTATTGCTAAGTAATATTTCATTATATGGACATACCACAGATTGCTTATACACTCACTTATTGATGGACATTTGGGTCCGTTTTCAAATATTACAAATAGTGCCAGAGTGTTTTTCTGTCAACTTAACATAGGTTAATTTTGGAAGAGAGAACTTGAAGAAAATGTTTCCATTTGATTGGTCCATGGGCAAGCATGTGATGCATTTTCTTGATTGATGATTGATGTTGATGGGACCATCCACAGATGGTGGTGCCAACCCTGGGTGGATGGTTATAAATGGTATATAAGGTTGGACAAACCATGAGGGATATGCTTGGCATCAATTCATACCTCCAGGTTCCTGCCACAGCTTCCCTGGATAATGGGCTATAAGCTGTAGGATGAAATAAACCAGTGTTTTTATAACAGTAAGAGAAATATTAAGACAGTAATTGGTACCAGGCCATGGCTTACTGCTGTGATAGATGTGGCCATGTTGTTTTGGGGAAGATTGTAAAAGGAGCTTGGAACTTTAGACTGAAAAAGCCACTGCATGTTCAAAGATCATGGGCTGATCTTTGCTGAATGCTGAAAGAAGAGAAGATGATGGAAAGCCTGGTTTATGAAGTTCCAGAGGAAACCCTGAAAATCCCTTAAAGATTTTACTGGGGTCATTTGATATTTTGAATTAAGAATCTGTGGATACTAGCCAGATGGTGCTGAAAACTTTGTTGTAATTAAGAAGAGACCGACATCACTGAGGCAGAATCTTCTGGAAAGTGTTTTCTCAGGGTCAGGACACAGAAGTTGGAGTCCAGAGGGGGCCAAGGCTGCATCTCATGCTGGTAGCTAAACTTAGTAGAATAAGAACCACCAAAGTAGTACCGATTTAGAAGGCACGAAGGGATCATGGAAAGTAGCTAAGCCTTAGCAGGGGTTCTTAGAGAAGGGCCACTGCTGAAGATGAAGACCCAGTTGTAGTAGAAGGCTCAAGACTGAGGGGATCGTAGAGAGAGGTTCAGGCTGGCACCATGTAGCAGGGACAGAATCCTTAAAGAGAGCCCAGAAGAGGCTATTGGTGAGGGTGCAGTTCAGATGCGGCAGAGGACCCCAGCGGTTTGGAGATAACAAGACCATGGGACAACAATTCAGAACAGCAGCTGTGTAATGGAGCTGGCCTGAACCTATGAGACAAGCTGCATGTGCTCTATGAATGGACTGGCAGAGAAATAAAACTGTCCACGGTCTTTGGAACCAAGAAGATCATGAGTGAATAGAAGACACTGAGCACTGAATTATTTATACCGTTGGAGTTTGGTTTTGCCTTCTCAGATTCTGATTGTGCCCTTGTTCTTCCTTCTTGGAGAAAGAAAGTATTTTAGTTGGTTTTTTGATTTAACAAGAGCCCATGGTTATGGGATTTGGGATATTTCAGAGAAACCTTAAGTATCTTAGAGACTTTGGGAGTTTACAGACTTTGGAACTTTAGAGAAACTGGGTATTTTAAAGAGACTTTAGAGTTTTTGAGAGACTTTGAATTTTCAAGAGATTTGGGGCATTTTAGAAACTGGATATTTTAAGAGACTTGGATACTTTTTTTTAAAAAAGAGTCTGAACATTTTTTTTTTCATTTTCATCACGATTCATGTTTTTATTTATTTATTTATTTATTTATTTAATTTTTATTTTTTACACTCCAGATTTTATCCCTCCACCAACCACCCTCTGACTGTTCCACATCCCACATCTCCTCCCTGCCCCCTGTCTCCACGAGGATGTCCCCAACCCCCACCCCACCATACTTCTAAACTCCTTGGGGCCTCCAGTCTCTTGAGGGTTAGGTGCATCTTCTCTGACTGAACACATAACCAGCAGTCCTGCAGAGTCTGGACATTTTAAGTGTTTAATTTGTAACAACTGTGAGACATTTAGACGTTGGGATGTTTTAATGTTGTAATGCTACTAATATGAGATCTTGGGGGTAAACAAGAAAGAAATGGCTACAGTTTACTAGTGATGTGTTTATATGTCAAGTTGACAAAGGGTCAATTGTGTTAGCTTTTCATGTTGACTTAGCCCAGACTAGAGTTATTCTGGAAAAGAGAACTTCAATTGAGAATATGCTCCAACCAGATTGGCCTATGGGCAAGCATATGGTACATTTTCTTAATTTATGTGGAAGAGCCCAGGTCCTGTGTGTAGGTGGTCCTGGGTGTTTTAAGAAAGCATGGTAAACAAGCCCAAAAGAGCAATCCAATAAGCAACACCTCACAATGGCCACTATATCAGCTGCTTTCAGGTTTCTGCCCTGCTTGAGATTCTGCCTTGACTTCTCTCAATGATGGACCTGTTACCTGGAAGTGTAAAATAAAATAAATCTTTTCCTCCTCAAGTTGCTTTTGGTCATGGTGTCTTACCACAGCAGTAGGAACTAAGACTCAAATAAAGTTACTTTTCTGTTTTAAGTTTTTATATGTATAACTTCTGTGTATAAATTTTGTATGGATCTTTACTTTCATATGAAAGGGTAAACATTTTAGAAAATTGCCAAACTACTTCCTAAACTCTTTGTATTATTTCACAGCCCCATCATAAAGGTTTCTGTTCCTTAATATTCCTACTAATATTTGGTATATTCATTTTTTAAAAATCTTGATAATTCTAAGTAGTATCTCCTTAGGGCTTTAATTTGTACTCCCTGACAACTCATAAATCATCTTTTTCATCAGTTAGTGTATTGGAACATATTTTGGTGTAATTTATGTTTATCTTTTAGTGTCCATTTTCAATGGTTTTGACAATAAGAGCCCAATTGTTCCAGTAGCATTAGTTTCAAAGCCCTCTCTTCTACAGAATTACTTCTATACTTGGTAAAAACAAAACAGTTGAATTTTGTGTAGAATTAATTTGGGGTTCTTTATTTCTACTGATCTATGTCTTTGCATTTGATATTAACACAGTCTATAGAGAAATGCTGTGGCTATATGTCAAGTGTTGAAATTGCCTGTGTGAATTTTAGATTAATATTATTTCTCTAAAGGGTTTTTTCATCCTTTTGCTTGTAGCCAACTTGAACCTTTAAGAATATAAACATGGGTATTGGGCTTTTTAAAAAAATATAACTTGACAATATCTACATTTTCACTGGATTAGTAGGATTATTTCATTTAATATTATTTTTAATGTGCTTACATTTAAATCTATCATCCTGCTATTTGTTTTTCTCTTTGAGAGAATCACTGTTATATAGTCTAGACTGGTATAGAACTTGTGATCTTCCTGCTCAGCTTCCTGGTTGCTAGGATAACAGGCATACATTACCCTTTGCCCAGCTTCTTGCCATTTGCTTTCGTTTTGTTCCATCTAACTTTAAAATAGAGACTTTAAATTTTTCTTGTGTATGGCATGTTTTGCTTGCAAGTATATACCTGGTGCTTATGGTGCCAGAAATGGACATTAGATTGCCTATAGTGAGCCACTATGTGGGTGCTTGGATCTGAACCCAGTACAATAAGCCACTGTTCCATCTAATGTTTATTCCCTATTTTCCTCTTTTCTTTTGGATTATGTGAATATTTTTAGGATTTGCTTTTTATTCTCTTTTATTGACATATATATGAGTTAGAATTTTGTTTTACTCTGTTCAAGTATATTGTATTAATGTTTAAGTTATCATTGTCTATCTTCAGTTATATGGTATAAGAACCATATACAATTAACATCATATATATACACATACACATATACATACACACAGTATAACAACTTTATACCAAACTATTTCTCTTCTCTTGGCCTATGTATGTGCATACAAAGTACAGTTTGATAATGATACTTTTATATATGTTATAGACCCCATAAAACAATCTTATTTTGTTTAAGCAACCATCTTTTAGCATTTATTTCTGTGTGTATGTGAGTGTTCATATGAGCTGCTATGTATATGTATACATGTGTGGTGTGTGTGTGTGTGTGTAGATAAATGTTGTTCCTTAGGAGCCATCTGGGTTGTTCTGTGAGACAGAAACTCTCAGATTAGGCTATGGTGGCTGGCCAGAGGGCCCTAGGAATCCACATGTCTTATCTGCCCAGCAATTACAAACCTGACTTTTCCTTTTATTGGCATAGGTCCTCATGCTTGCATGGCAAACACTTTACCAATTGAGCTACAGCCCCATCCCTACAGAAATATTTCTAAGAGGAAAATATCTGATATGTTTACTCATGTATTTACCATTTCTCATGTTCTTCCTTCTTTTGTATAGATCTTTCATTTCTAGCTAGTTATCAGTGTCTTTCTGCTTGAAGGACTTGTTCATAATGTGGCTCTGTGCTTGAGTTAGCTTAGCTTTGCATATTTTGAAGTCTTTATTTGGGTTTCATTTTGGTTACTTTTAATTATGATGACATGAATAATATGAAATTTATCATTATAACTCCAATGGCTCATGTTCTAAGATCAAGAATTGATAAATGGGACCTCATGAAACTGGAAAGCTTCTGTAAGGCAAAGGACATAGTCAATAGGACAAATAGGCAACCTATAGATTGGGAAAAAAAACTTCACTAACCCCACATCTGAGAGGGCTAATATCCAAAATATATAAAGAACTCAAGAAGCTAATCACCAAAAACCAACCAACCAAACAACCTAATCAAAAAATTGGGTATAGGACTAAACCAAGAATTCACAACAGAGGAATCTCGAATGGGCTGAGAAACACCTAAAGAAATGTTCAAAGTCCTTAGTGATCAGAGAAATGCAAATCAAAATGACCTTGAGATTCCACCGCACACCAGTCATACCACTCTTGGGCATATACCCAAAAGATGCCCCACCATGCCACAGGGGTACGTGTTCCACTATGTTCATAGTGGCCTTATATGTGATAGCCAGAAGCTGGAAACAACCCAGGTGTCCCACAACAGAAGAATGGATACAGAAAATGTGGTTCATTTACACAATGGAATACTACTCAGCTATTAAGAATGAAGACATCCTGAGTTTTGCAGGCAAATGGACAAAACTAGAGAATATCATCCTGAGTGAGGTAATTCAGACCCAAAATGATATGCATGGTA
The DNA here is from genome assembly GCA_019843965.1 of Rhynchomys soricoides. Classification (NCBI taxonomy): domain Eukaryota; kingdom Metazoa; phylum Chordata; class Mammalia; order Rodentia; family Muridae; genus Rhynchomys; species Rhynchomys soricoides. The sequence continues at coordinate 337,987 of JADRCH010007604.1, read as the reverse complement.
TGTGCTCATTAATAAGTGGATATTAGCAATAAAAAAGTACAGAATATCCAAAATACAGTCCACAGAACTCAAAAAGGTAAACAAGATGAAAGGCCCAAGTGAGGACGGCTCAGTCCTACTTGGGCGGAAGAAGAAAGAAATCACAAGTGGCGAGGGAGGGAGGGACCTGGGAGGGAAAGTGGATGGGGAATGGCAGGGAGAGGGGAACCTGATCAGGTATTGGGTGGGGGAAAAGGACTGAAGCCCTGAGGGCCAGCAGAAAGAATGGAAATAGGCAACCTCAGGAGGTAGGAGGTTGGGGGGCGGACCCTCCAGAATGCACCAGTGACCTGGGAGAAGCTTTGCTTAAGTGGGGACACAAATTGACTCCCTGTTGCTATATTTTGGTTGAAAATAGAAGTACTAAACAACTTATGTTTTTAAAGAAAGTAAAAAACATTTTATATATAGCAGTTTATACACAGTCACATAAATGTAAACAAGCACTTAAAAATTATTAAAGGATGTAATGAAGAATGATTGTTACTTTGCTTTTAAAAACCAATTGTAGTTTGAAATATTTCCACAGGAAGTCAGAATTGTTTTATATTTTTAAAGCTACTTTTAAAAGCATCAATACTTTTTAAAGGGAACGCCCTCCACAATTTTCTTGTCCTCACATTACTTTCCTATCAGTAATGATTTCCCTTTACTAAAAGGTCACAATAAGGAAGAATCATGACTTCCTATTTTTCAATAAATGTTCACACAATACCTATTGACATTCTGCACTGTGAATATTTAATTCACGGATGGTATCTAAAATTAGAGGCTATGAAGGTATTATTACTATATTTTTGTTTGCTGTGTATTTGCTTATGTGAACTGAGTGTAGAATCTAGGGTCTCACATATGCTACACAAGTGTTTTGCCACTGAGCTACATTTCCCAAATCCTGTTCTCTATGATTTTTATAGTGAACAGTGTTTTATTTGGTGCAAAGCAGAAAGAACACAATGACTGAAAACAGGTTATTCCCAAACCTTAAGACTTCGGGCAGCTCTTCCCCACAGAATGTTGTGTAACCAATTTACTAACTCTCTTGTCAGTCGACTTCTTGTTTGGTGATCTGAAAATAAAAACCAAAAACAAACAAAAAAAGCTCTAAAAAGAACCTAGATCCATTGTATTAAACAGAATGTTAACTGTATACACACCAGACTTAATCATATAGCTGTACTTGATCTTTAAGTAATGCCTATAAAACAATCATATTCAGACAGGTTTTCACCTTCAATTTGGTTTACCATACAACTGGTTATATAATCTAATCAGAGTTTGCTAGAATCACTGAATTCCCCCAGCAGCCTCTGATAGATTCCCAGCCTAGTCTCTTTTTAACTTACTTTCCATGTTCCAAATTAGATCATCATCTGGTGCCCTAATAAGGTTATTGTGAATGAGCAGACAGTAATTTCAGAAATCATTAAAAAGAACTGCTCATACTATTATGTACTAAAAAGATCAGATCAAGTTCACAAGAAAGGTCAATTATACCTTAAAACTTTTTAAAAGTACTTTAAGACCACACTTACAGATAAACTTTATTCGTTTAAATTGTAACTTGTGCCTGATTATTTCTGGTCTAGACGTTTACAGGATTCAAATATATTAGCACATTAAGGTAAAGTTTAAACTGTAATAGAATTCTATACCCCTTTCTCATCTGTCCTTTTGGCACAAACCATCAAACTTCACAAATGTCTTCATTAAAACACTAATCCTCTCTGACTCACCAGTGGAGTCAGCACATGTGGCTTAAAAATACTTATGTAAGAGTAACCAATTATTTAACGTCTCCTTAAAAGTTTATGTGATTATATGAATAAACCTCTGTCTAACCTCGTCTGACATCAACTGGTCCTGTGGAGGTTTGATACCCCAGCATAGGGGGATGCTGGACAGGTGGGGCAGGAGAGGGTGGGTGGATGGGGGAGCACCCCCATAGAGGCAAAGAGGAGGGAGGAGAGGGAGGTTGTGGGATGGGGACTTGTGGAGGGGGTAACTGGGAAGTGGGATATCATTTTTGATGTAAATGAACAAAATGATTAATACAAAAAAGAAAATGAATTCTTCTGTAAAATCAACTTTTTAGTTAGCTGACAGTTTTCTGCCCATTAGAAAGGAAGTCAAAGACTAGAAAAATAGCTCAGTCAGTAAAGTGCTCGCTATGTAAACATGAGGACCAGAGTTTAACTTCCAGACTTCATGTAAAATGTCAGGCATGGTGACACATGATTGTTTTGCCAGTGCTGGAGAGGAAGAGAAGAGTGGATCCCTGGGGCTCACTGGCAGCCCAATCTAGTTTACTCACTTTACTCCTAGCAAATTCGAGTTCTTGTCTCACATGACAAGGTAGAGAGTGCCTAAGGAAAGATAACTGAGTTTGCACTCTGGACCTATGCACATGCTTGCGCCTTTGCACACATGTGCACTACACATGTATATACACATAACATATAAATAAATGTCTAACTTTCTAAGTTCTCTTACTTAAAATGTAACCTTTCTTAGCCATTGAAGGTCAACATCACCAAGCAACTGCATTTTTGTTGTGCTACCACTTTATTGCCATACGGAAAGCACCGTAGTTTCAGCTAGTTGAGAGGTTGAGGGAGCAGATTCACATGAGGAGAAATTGAGCAACATAGCACAATGCTGTTTCTGAATATATAACTTGTCAAAGGTTGAAGAGATAGCCCAGTTGGTAAAGTGGTCAGCTGGTTGTGCCATGCAAGCATGAGGACCTGAGTTTGGACTCCACTCACATAAAAAAGCCAGGTGTAGTAGCATGCCATTATAATGCACATGCACTGGGGAGCAAGAGAAGGAGGATCCTAGTGAGCCAGTCTAGCTAAATTAGTAAGTCCCAGGTCCCAGTGAGATCTTATCTCAAACCATAATTAGCTTTTCAGGAATGACACCTGAGGTCATGCTCTAGCCAACACACACAGAGAGAGAGAGAGAGAGAGAGAGAGAGAGAGAGAGAGAGAGAGAGAGAATGAAAGAGATTCTCTCTTATATCTATCTACCTATATATTATTTCTTAATTCTTTTATTTCTGTATCTACATAGTATTTTCAAAGATAACCTCAAAACAAGAAAAATTGCAGCTTTTCTTGCCATATAATCAGGTTAGCTATATATTTTCTTGTGGATCTTTTCTATTTGTATTATGATATCATTAAAATGCCAAGGACCAGAAAACCAGATAACCAAGATTATAAAAAAGGAATTAAAAAAGTAATTGAATTCTTAATGAAAATCTGGAGAATGAAAATCTGGGTAACATTAGAAAAATATAGTTCATAGGAAATAGAATTCAAAAAGCCCTTAATATCGCATGATTTCCTTTTGGAAACTATTAATGTTTGTCTTTATGAAAATATGGTGCACACGATACAAATTTAAGCAATGCAGTACAATATCATAGAAGTAACATATTGCCTTAAATGCCACCATTCAGAACATTTAGTGACTATCACTCCATATGAGGTCAGACAGAGAATTTTCTAAGACAGTGCTTATATTACGTGCACACTGTAAGTTTTCGAGGCTGTGCAGAGAGTGGGAGATTAGGGCACTGCTGAGCAGAGGTGGTTTTACTTCTCTGCTTTAACTACAGAAAATCCAATCTGTTTTGTCTAGGGGGAGTTTATGTAAGATTGCATCCCAAAATAATGCTGCCACTAAAAAGCTTTAAAAGCAGGAATTTGGTTCACAATATTCACTTTACAGTTGAAAACGCCAGCATCCAAAGATACTGACTTGCCCCAAGGCACACAGGCTAACCTGAAGTCAAATCAGAAACATGAACTTGGATTTATAAACCTCACAATTTTCTGCTACAGGTAGGCTTGAAGCTCAGAGGTTTGTCTATATTTTGAAGGTGTTTTGTCATTTATACTTAATTAATTGTTCATTATAGCACACCAAAGTTGTGACTTCTAGATGGTCAAACTGTTGTTGAAAACCTTTAAGGAAGGGGGAGGGAATAGGAAAACCTGTTGACCTGAGAATTTTGCCATTGCTTTGACATGTATCTTAAAATAATAAGTAAATTAACAACTTTCAAAAAATGCATAATCTTACTGACCAATAAGGATTTCTTTAATCTTCTCTTCTGCAATCACGTCTTGATCCTTTTGTAAAAGTATGTCAACGTAGAACAACAGAATTTTCTTGCTATCTTCTGGCAACTTAAAATGATTAGAGATGATCCTCAGAAAGCAAAACCCAACAGGATCTCTGCCGAAAAACGCATAATTTTAATCAGCATAAATAGAACTGGTTTTTGACCAATGGAATTAAAATAATTTCAATGTGAGCCAGAACAAACTTAATGTCATTAAATGCCTATTTGTCAGGAATAAATCATTTCATTATGGTAACACTTTACTCAATTTTTATTTCTCTCTCTCTCTCTCTCTCTCTCTCTCTCTCTGTGTGTGTGTGTGTGTGTGTGTGTGTGTGTGAGAGAGAGAGAGAGAGAGAGAGAGAGAGAGAGAGAGAGAATGCATCCATGTCAGGGAATGCATGTGGGGGTCAGAGAACTAATAATGGGAGTAGGCTCTCTCCTTCTACCACGTAGGTCCCAGAAACGAAGCTCAGGCCCTCAAGCTAGGCACAATTACCTGTTGAGACATATTGCCAGATCAACATTTTCTTATTATTTTGTTTGTTCATTTGTCTTTTCAAGACAAGGTATCACCCTGTAGTTCAAGCTTGCTCTGAACTTACTATGTAGCCAAGGCTAGCTTTAAACTCACAGGAATCCTCCTATCTTGGCTTCCCAAGTTCTAGGAGTGCATGAGCCACTATGCCTTGCTTTCGATATTATTAAAATGTCAATACACTCAACATATCCAAAGCATTTAATGCAATACCTATTGAAATACTATCAGCTTTTTTAAAGACAGGGCCTATTCATACAGCATTTCAAAGACTGATATAATAACAACAGTCTTGAAAACAAAGAACAGAGTTAGAAGACTCATGCTTCCTAATGCCAAACTTATTACAAAGATACAGTAACCAAAATGTATGGGATTGGCATAAATACAAATAGACCAATAAAATGGAATAGAGGACACAGAAATAAACCTTGGCATATATGGCCGAATGATTTTTGATGAAGGTGCTAGCCATTTTATGGTGAAACAAGTCTTTCAACAAATGATGATAGGAAAAATAGATTTTTTTTTTTTGCTCTCAAAATAAATTGAACTTTCACTTTGTATCAAATACAAAAATTAACCACAAATGGATGCAAGACATAAATGTTACAGTTAAACTTTCTCTGGTTGAACAAGCAATTACAAGAAGCTACTTGAATAAATAAATTCAGTAAAATGGATACAAAGCCAACATACAAAACTCAGTAATATTTCCTTATATCACAATAAAATATCCTGCAAGTGAAATAAATGTATTTCCTTTTACTATAGCATTACAAGTTATGTAAAATCCTTAAAAATAAATTTCACTAAAGTGACTAATTATAATTGATATAATTGGAAATATATATCATTCTCATGGATCAGAAGAATTAATGGTGCTAATATATTTATGCTTACCCCCTAAAATCTACAGATAAGAGAACAATCTCTATCAAAATGTTATTATCATTATTCATAGGGGTAGAAATAGTAATAATAAAACCTTATGAACTAAAAATGAACCTAAGTGACCAACAAAATTATAAAAATAAAAAGCAAGGGCTAAAAAGATGACTCAGAAGTTGAAAGAGACTCATCCTCTTCCAGAGGATCCAAGCTTGGTTCTCTGCACCCAAGTTAGGAGGCTTTCAAGTGCCTAAAACACCAGCCCCAGGGAACTGGGTGCCACCTTCTGGCTTTTGGAGGCATCTGCACACTTGTAGCATACGTTCAAACAGATATTCATACATATAAAAAAAAGTAAAAATAAATCTAAAATACAAAGTTAGAGAAATCATACTTCCTGACTTCAGATTACACTACAAAAGTATAGTATTCCCAACAGTATGATACTATCCTCAAAATAGAAACAGAAAATTAAACAAGATCGAAAAGCAAGGAAAAACCTCATTCTTTTCAGTAAGAGTACCCATAAAACAGCAGAAAAATATTGTCTCTTCAATATGTGATGTTGAGAAAATGGATATTCACGCTCAAAAATGTGAAACTGTACCTTTGTCCTACAATATTCACAAAAATTAATCTAATATGTATTAAAGACTTAAGCATAGTATCTGAAGCCATACAACAACTAAAAGAAATAAAATTAGGATTGATCTTTGACATTGATCTTGGCAGTGATGCCAGTGGGGGAGCTGGTAGAAGGACTGAAGGAGCTGAAGGGGTTTGCAACCCCACAGGAAAAACAACAATACCAACCAACCAGAACCTCCCAGAGCTCCCAGGGACTAAACCACCAACCAAAGAGTACACATGGAGGGACCCATGGCTCCAGCCGCATATGTAGCAGAGGATGGCATTGTCAACGAGTGGGGAGGCCCTTGGTCCTATGAAGGCTGAATGTCCCAGTGTAGGAGAATGTCAGGGCAGTGAAATGGGACTGGGTGGGTGGGTGGAGGGGGAGCACCATCATAGAGGCAAAGGGGAGGGAGGAGAGGGCAGATGTAGGAGGGGAGGTTTGTGGAGGGGTAACCAGGAAGTGGGATATCAGTTGAGATGTAAACAAATAGAATGATTAATAATAATAAAAAAATAGACAAAAAACAAAACCAAACTAACCAAGTAGGACTATATAAATCTAAAATGATTCTATAAAGCAAAGGAAACATTTATTAAAATAAAAAGGAAATACACAAAGTAAGAGAAAATATTTCCTATCACAGTCCAATATGAAGTTGGTATCTAAAATTTACACAATTTATAAAACTAACCTGAGGGGGTGGCAGAGGCAGGAGGATCTTTTAGAAGTTCTGCTGGCCACTCAGTCTAGCTGAAACAGCCAGCCCCAGATCAGTGAGTGACCATGTCTCAAGACAAAACAATGGAGAGCAATAGAGGATGAAACCTTCTGTCTATGCTAGCTAGCCATGTGGGGAGGTAGGGGAGGAATGGGGTACTCCTGGATAGCCAGCTGTTCCACACACTTTAGCTTCACATAACGGAAGAATTTCCAGTGGTTTCTGAGATAGCCCTAAACAGATTGCTGATGTTTTTAATTCTGACTCAGTACTGATGATTGTAAAATGAAAATATGGGCCAATTCTGGAAAATACCAAGGATACACTACATTATGCTGTGTCAAATATTCAGCCAAGAATTACTTATGTAAAAAGAGAGAATTACATACATCTCACTATTACTTACCTCAAGAAAATAAAAGAATAAATATGAAGCTAAATCCATTACAGAGCCAGAGACTAGGAAAATATGTTGTCAGTGTTTAGAAATCTTGAAAGATTTCTTTAATTAAAAGCAAATATAATTAGGCTAATAAAAAAATCAGGGACGAGAATATCAAAACCAAAAAGGGACAAAAGAGAATAAATAGTTGAATAGTTAGATCATTCAACCAAAAATAAATACCCTAGGAAAATCTATTAAGTCAGAAATTAATGGGACATAGGAACAACTGATTATGGTTATAGAAGAACTGCAAACATTAATTCCATTTTCCATTGTGTGATGAGCAATTGAGACTGCTTATATTTAAACCCAGGTTTTTCTGTCAAACAAATTTTTAAGCAATATAAGGGATCAGTTTCAGCTTATATAAGAAGCAGAGGATGAAGACTTGGGGGAAAGAATAAGAAAGAAGAAAATCAACATACTGAAAATCCCTCTAATTCCCACATCAAAGTGGGGACAGGACTAGTGTGTCTAGACCACTGCAATAGCTACTTTCTAAATATATCTTCCCAACAAATTGTGCTTCTTAGTATTCACATCCTGGTAAGATATTTTCTCCTTGAATCTGGACTGGCTTTTTGGCTTGTTTTATTACAAGCATTTTTTAAAAAAAATTTTATTTATTTACATTCCAGTCGCTATCCCACCCTCAACCCCCTCTCCCACAGTTCCTCATTCCATTCCTCCCCCACCCTTGCCTCCCAGAGGGTGTTTCCCCCACTATCCAACCTTCCCCTTCTCGGGGGCCTCAAGTCTCTCTAGGATTAAGCGCATCTCCTCCCACTGAGGCCTGATGAGGCAGACCTCTGCTATATTTGTGCCACCAGCCCAGCCCCTTTAATCCCCTGATTGGTGGCTCAGTCTCTGGGAGCTCCCTGGGGTCTGGGTAAGTTGAGACTGCATATTTTAATTATACAAAATATTAGGTTTCGTTATGACATTTTCAGATATGCATATAACATACTATGATCATAGCTACCACATCATTAACCCTCACTAAGTCCCTTCCCACCCACATAACTAATAGTCCTCTTTTATTTCCAAGTCTTTTTCTTTCTTTAATAGCTACACATAGAGATTCTGGGTTATTTTGCTTAAGAGCCACTCTGTAGTTGTAATTGTTTTCTTTAAAATGACATAATTTTTGGTTGATTTTTAGACCCAAGTAAGATTCATTCTATATATTTAACATCCTTCTTTATCAATTCATCTACTGACAGATACCTATACTGAGCCCAAAACTCAACAATTATGAATAGTGCTATAATAAATATATGTATGCAGTTATCTTTTTTTTCTTTTTTTGGTTTTTTGAGACAGGGTTTCTTTGTGTAGCCCTGGCTGTCCTGGAACTCACCATGTAGACCAGGCTGGCCTCGAACTCAGAAATCCGCCTGCCTCTGCCTCCCAAGTGCTGGGATTAAAGGCATGCGTCACCACTGCCCAGCCAGTTATCTTTATTGTAAGTACTTATTCTTAAGGCCTCTACATACTAATGCTCACAGTGGCTGGGCTATTCTCATTAGCCAGCATTTAAGAGTTCCTTTTCCAAATGGTCAATTTCCTCTGAGAATGTGATGACCATTCTCCTGTGGAAAGCCACATATGCAAGATTATTTATGCACCATGTATAGGCCTTAATGGGGATACAAAAAGGACACAAAGTTGGGTGGGAAAGGAAGAGGGTGGATATGAGAACAATTGGTTAAAGAAAGAGGTCAAAGAACTTATGAGAAAAAAAAGTTCCTTTCCCTGCCACAACTTCACAAGTATTTCCTACTTAATTACAGCCATTCTGACCAGGGTGAGATGCAATCTCAAGTTAGTTTAAATTTACACTTTCCTGGTGACTGAATTATGATTAACATTTTAAACTTATTTTATTTACTGTTCATACTAGCATATTATGTTTTTAAAAAATCAAATCCATCTTAATTCCCTCTTCTCCAATTCCTCCCCTATCATCCCTGGATGTGATATAACTGGGTCTTCTCCAGAATGAGACAGAGACCTGGATAAGGGAGGTGCCCAAGAATCAATGGGAGTGTCCTTAGCTAAGACTCACATGGAATCTGATAAGGCCACCTCCTGTAGCCAGGCAGGAACCCCAGTGGTTCGATAGGGACATCAACCCACCCACCAAACTTTCAACACCAAATTATAAGAAATACAGAGACAGGGAATGGAGTGGAGGCTGAGGGAATGGCCAACCAATAACTGGCCCAACTTGAGGCCAATCCCATGGGCATGTACCAATCCTTGACACTATTAAAGATACTCTGTTGTGCTTGCAGACAGGAGTCTAGCATGGCTGTCCTCTGAGAGGCTCCACCCAACAGCTGATTCAGACAGATAAAGACACGCACAGCCAAACAGTGGATGGAGCTTGGGAACTCTTATGGAAGGGTTGGAGGAAGGATTCTGGACCCCAAAGGGAATAGGAACTCCACAAGAAAACCAACAGAGTCAACAAACCTGGACCCTTGGAGTTCTCAGGGTCTGAACCACCAACCAAAGAACAAACATGGGCGGATCTAGGCCTCCCTACACTTATGTAGCAGATGTGCAGCTTGGAAAAGACTGGCTTCCTGGTAGCTAGGACGAAGGTCGTAAAGACCACACCCACAGTAACACACCTACATCAACAAGGCCACACCTCCTAATAGTGCCACTTCCTGGGCCAAGCATATACAAACCACAGATATAAAAATTCTTGATAAAATACTAGAAAACCAAATGCAAGTGCATATCAAGAAGATATCCACCATGATCAGGTAGGCTTTATGTTGGAAATGCAAAGTTGGTATAACAATACATAAGCCAATTGTTGAGGCCTGCCTCCCTAGCACAGCTGTAGACATTTTGTTCCATGCCCACCAGCTCTTTCATATTGTTACTATAATATACCTACCAGTATATTATACTGACAAAAAAATAACTTGACTCAGAGCAGGGTCATACTAACCACATACCCTGTTATGTTCTATATGTTACAAGGTTTGTTGATCTAAAGGAATAAACTTCAAGTAGAACCCATCAAATTAAAGGTCAATATGAACTGTTATATCTAAAATGGCTTGAGTCAGAGCAAACCACCAGACAATACTTCCAGCACTTATGTATATGAATTCATTGTGATTTTTGTGGTTTTAGCCCATATAAGTTGACATAGAAAAAATGTTTGGGTTGTAGCCTCAGCCTCCAAATTCTGAGCTATGGCCCTGATCAATCAATCTTAGGGTGTGCATTCAATAAACCATCCATGTCTGACTGAGATCAGTGTTATTTGTGGAGCAATTCCTGGACACCAACAAATAAATATGATAAATCATAAAAATGGACAAGATTATCTCAAAAGATAAAGAAAATGCCTTTGAAAAGTCCAACATGCTTTCATGATAAAAGTTTTATAGTAGGACTGGAGAAAACATACTTCAAGATAATAGAAGCTATAAACGACAAAACCACAGCCAATGTAATCTTAAACAGAGAAAAAATCAAAGCAATCCCATTAAAATCAGGAACAAGATAGGGCTGTCAACTATCCACACTCCTTGTCAATATCTACTAGATGTGCTACCTGGAACAATAAGAGAAGGAAATTAAAGGGATACAAATAGAAAAAGAAATCAAACAATCCATTTTTGAAGATTATATGATATTACAAATAAGAGATCTCAAAAATTCCACTAAAAGCAATCAACAATTTCAGCAACATGACAAGGTACAAAATCAAATTACAAATAACAGTACCCTTTCCATACACCAACAAAAAACATACAAGAAAGAGATCATGAATATATTTCCATTTATAATAGCATCAAAATATTGGAATAAACCTAACCAAGGAAATGACAGACCTTTGCAATGAAAACTTCAAATCTCTAAAAGAAATTGAGAAAGACACTAGGAAATGAAAAGATACTACTTGTTCATGAATTGGTCAAATTAATATTTTGCAAATGTCTATACTATCAAAGGCAATTTACAAAGTCAATGCTATCCAAAGCAATCTTGAGCAAAAATAATAATTCTGAATGGATAGCTATTCCAAATTTTAAGATATATTATAGAACTATAGTAACAAAAACAATATGATAATGGCACAAAAATAGCCAGGAGATTACTGAGTGTACAAAGTGGGCCTCTGCATCTATATCTGTTTCTTGTGCCTTTTCTTGGGTTCTTTTCCTTCTAATTTGTTTGTTTTGTCCTATTCCAATGTGTTAGTTTTTGGTTTATCTTATTATATTTTACTATTATTCCTTAGAATCCAACTTGGTTTCTAATGAGAGCCATAAAACAGGATGGATAGATAGGTGAGGAGAAACTAGGAGGAGTAGAGGGAACAGAAATCATAATCAGGATATATTATATGAGGAAAAAAGCTATTTTCAATAAAAACAAAAATGTGTTATTTCCTGTCATTTGTAACTCCTAGCTCTCAATGTTCAGGTTTGAGTATATAACACTGAGTAATAACAGAAACTGGGAAACTATAAAGGTATCTGAAGTGACTGTTGGGGAGGGGCTCAAGAGGGGAATAGCAAGGTACAGATAGTATGAGATAGGAAACTAAAACAATAGGGTAAAGGCTCCAACTAAAGAGTAGGGAGGGCAATATAGTAGGAGGAATGAGTAATAAATAGCGCCAATATTGCTTGATAAAAGCTTAAGGGATCACATTTTATACATAAAATATTAAGATATGTGTACATATCTTAAGGGACGTTATACTCCTTAGGATGACAATGCTCCCTAGAAGAACCATACACAAACCCAAGTAGCAGGCACAAGGAACCTTATATTGGAATTTTAATCCAGCAACATGGCTGCTCTAGCAAGTGATCACATCCAAAGATCTAGGTCTGTGTGATCTATCTGGAATGTATACATGCCACATACTTTTAATTCCTCTGGCTGGATACAGACATATCCTTATTACACATCTTTAAGGTAAAAATAGTTTGTAGAAGGAAGCAATCATGTTTGAAAGTGACATCTAACTGAGGGGCAGACAAAGCGATGAATCAGAGAAAGATTTGACAGAATGAATCAGAGATAGGATATGCCCAACTATCAAGAGAAAAGACAGGAAAAAGTCTACTTTAGAGCAGTGAAAGACTGGCCGCATATGTGGCAGAGGATGGCCTTGTTGGCCATCAGTGGGAGGAGAGGCCCTTGGGCCTGAGAGTGTTCAATGCCCCAGTGTAGGGGAATGCTAGGGAGGAAAGACAGGAGTGGACGGGTGGGGGAGGACCCTCACAGAGGCAGGGGAATGGGTTTCTGAAGGGGAGACCTGGAAAGGGGAAAACATTTGAAATGTAAATAAAGTAAATATCCAATCCAAAAAAAAAAAAAAGAGCAGTGAAAGAGAAAGAGAGACAGTCAGTTTGAGAGTCAGTTCAGTAAGTGTAGAGCAGTGGAGTTGACTTCATTCATGAGTTGATGCAGTTCAGTGCAGGTGAGCAGAGGCATTTGAAGCCAGAGAATAAGAAGAAGCCAGAAGATTCAAACAAATACCAGGGTTAGTTTGAGGCCAAGGAGAGCAATCCAGTGAGAAGCTGAGAGAAACCAGGTTGAATCAGCTTGGAGAAGTTTTTGAACCAGAACAGCTGAGTTGAACCAGCTAGCCATAGTTCAGAAAGAAATAGAAAGGGTGAGCTTATTCAGCCTCTAAGACAACAATTATATCAGGCAAATAAAAGATACTTTTATACACCTCTTTTCAAATGGATGGCCAAGGTAATCCAAGGGACTCCCAAAACAATATAGATTATTGATGTAACCCTTGGTTGCCTCCCAGAGTTGAAGTTAAGCCTCTGTTGCTAAAGACAGTAGACAGTTTGGATACAAGACTTGGTATAATTCCAGCTGGATCTAACCTAAAAGCCTTTTCTGTGGTCTAGTTTGAAGGTAACAGAAAATATTATGCAGTCCCAAGAAATAAAAGCAATTAGTAATCTTATCCAGCCCAAACACATATGAACCACAACACTGACCAACATGGCAAACTATCTGTACTGGTGCAGTAAGTTACAGTTTGTGTAACTAAAAGCTATCTAATTGAACTTAGGGCCTACTCAATAGAAAGAAAACCATGCCTGGTACTAAAAACCAAGCCAACTTCTCACAGCTAGTGAGGCTGTGGACGTTAGAAATAAGTCTACCACCACCATTTTGTTAGATCACCATAATTCTTACTATATTCTAAATCTAACTCTACCCACAGATAAGTATAGAAACCACCATCCATCAAAGGATCTTCTCTTTAGAGCAGATGGAGACCATCACAGAAAACTTGATCTCAATACAGAGATCAAGGGATTGTGGGGTGTCTGGCATCAGTGTATACATCTACATCACAGTTACTATATTGCTTGGATAAAATCGCAGAAGAAATGGAAAAAATTTAAGAGCCAGAATACCAGGAAGTCTACTGAAAAAGTCTCTTCTAGACATGACTACATAAATAAGACTGAAACAATGGCAGTATCAATAGCCATACTTGCATGGGGATGAATTTTCACAGAGCCCCACCACTAAACTATAGGTAACAACTTATGACTACCAGGAGAGGGAAAATTAGCCTCTTCCAGGGATGAGTCCTGTCTTAACTAGGGTTTCTTTCTTTCTTTCTGATACTTTATTTACATTTCAAACATTTCCCCCTTTCCAGATCTCCCCTTTGGAACCTCCCCATTTCCTCCCCCTCCCCCTGCCACTATGGGGGTATTCCCCCACCCACCTACCCACCCCCTCTCATCTTCGCTCCTTGGCATTCTCCTATACTGGGGGATCTAATACCCTCAGGCACAAGGGCCTTTCCTCCCACTGATGTCTAACAAGACCCTCCTCTGCCGCATATGTGGCCAGCACCATGGGTCCCTCCATGTGTATTCTTTGGTTGGTGATCCAGTCTCTGGGAGCATCGAGGGGTCAGGCCAGTTGACACTGTTGCTCCCTCCATGGCACTGCAAACTACCTCAGCTCCTTCAGTCCCTTCTCCAATTCCTCCATCTGGGACCTCACACTCAGCCTTATGGTTTTAATTAGGGTTTCTATTGCTGTGAAGAGACATCATAATCATGGCAACTCTTATAAAGGAAAACATTTAATTGGGGCTGGCTTACAGATTCAGAGGTTTAGTCCATTATCATCATGGCATGAAGCATGGTGGCATGTGGAAGCTGACATGGTGCTGGAGAATGAACTAAGAGTTCTACATCTTGATCCACAGGCAGAAGTAGACAGTGTACCCATATTAGGCCTAGCTTGAGCATAGAAGACTTCACAGCCTGCCTCCACAGTGACACACTTCCTCCAAAAAGGCCATAACTCCTAATAGTGAGATTCCCTATGAACCTATGGGGGCCATTTTCTTTCAAACCACCATAATCCCCTTAATTGGTTATCAGCCCTTAATCCATTTTCACACAAGCAACAAAAACAGGCTCAGTTGTAAATATATGTACATATAAATGTATGCATATAACAAGAATAAAGAATAATCAAAGCTAAAGAGGCTATGAATTTGAGAGTGTGGAGGGTATGGGTGTTTAGGGAAAAGTCCATGGGAGTGAATGAAAGGAGTAAAAGGAAGGATTAACGTAATTCTATTTTAATTAAATATGCCTTTTAAATGTCTGTATCCCAACAAACTAAAAATTCTAAAAGAAATTAATGAATTTCTTGATAATATAACCTACCAAAGTTAAATCAAGATGAAATAAGTAATTTAAACAGACCCATAACCCCTACTGAAATAGAGGCAGTAATTAAAAATCTCCCAACCAAAATAAGTCCAGGGCCAAATATATTCAGTTCAAAATTCCAACAGACTTTCAAAGAACTAATGTCAACACTTTTCATATTATTCTGCAAAATAGAAACTGAAGGAATATTTCCAAATTATTTTTATGAAGACTATCAGCTTGATATGAAAACCACACAAAGACCTCCCTAAAAAAGATAATTACATAGATACAAAAATTTTCAATAACATACTTGCAAATCAAATTTAAAACGATTGCAAATCAAAAAGATTATCTACCATGACCAGATTGCTTCATCCAAGAGATGTAGAAATGGCTCAACAAACATAAATGAGTAAACATAATTTACCACACAAACAGACTAAAAGAAAGTAAAGCACATTGTACTGGCTGGTTTTGTATCATCTTGACACAAGCTGGAATTATCACAGATAAAGGAGCCTCCTTTGAGGAAATGCCTCCATGAGATCCAGCTGTAAGGCATCTTCTCAATTAGTAATCAAGGGGGGAGGGCCCCTTGTGGGTGGTGCCATCCCTGGGCTGGTAGTCTTGGGCTCTATAAGAAAGCAGGCTGAGCAAGCCAGGGGAAGCAAGCAAGCCAGTAAGGAACATCCCTCCATGGCCTCTGCATCAGCTCCTGTTTCCTGACCTGCTTAAGTTCCAGTCCTGACTTCCTTTCATGATGAACATCAGCATGGGAGTGTAAGCCGAATAAACCCTTTCCTCCCCAACTTGCTTCTTGGTCATGATGTTTGTGCAGGAATAGAAACTCTCACTAAGACACACACGATTATCTTCTTAGATGCAGAAAAGGTCTTTGACAAAATCCAACATCCCTTCATGATAAAATTTCTGGAGACACTAGGGATCTGAAGGACATTACTCAGTATAATATAGTCAATCTATAGCAACCCAGTAGCCAAAATTACTCAAAATGGAGAAAAACTCAAAGTATTTCTATTAAATTAGGAACAAGGATGTTTACTCTTCCCATACCCATTCAATATAGTGCTTGAAGTTTTAGCTAGAGCAATAAGACAACTAACTGAAGGAGGCAGAGAGAGGGACCTGGGTAGGAGAGGGGAGGGGAAAAAGGGAACATGATCAGGTATGGGGGGGGGAGACAGGAGAGAAGCCCTAAAGGCCAGCAGAAAGAATGGAAACAGGCAACCTCAGGAGGTAGGAGGTTGGGGGGACCCTCCAAAATGTACCAGAGACCTGGGAGGTGAGAGACTCTCAGGACTCAAAGGGAGGGACCTTAGATGAAATGCCCAACAGTGGGGAGAGGGAACTTGTAGAGTCTACCTCCAGTAGAAAGGCTGGAGGGATGGGGTTGCCAGCCCACAGTCAAAATCTCTGACCCAGATTTGTTCCTGTCTAAAAAAACTACAGGGACAAAAATGGAGAAGAGACTGAGGGAAAGAAGTTCCATTGACTGGCCCAAATTTGGATTCAGCTCAGCTGGAGGCTCCAAGGCCTGACACTATTACTGATGCTATGGTGTGCTTACAGACAGGAGCCTAGCATGGCTATCCTCTGAGACCTAACAAGCAGGTGACTGAGACAGAAGCATATATTTATACACAACCATTGGACTGAAGTTGGGGACCCCTGTGGTTGAAAGGCTAGAAGAAGCTGAGGAGGAGAGCGATACCATAGGAAGACCAGCACCGTCGACTAACCCGGACTCCCAAGATCTCTCAGACACTGAGCCACACACCAGGCAGCATACACCAGCTGATATGAGGTCCCAACACATATACAGCAAAGGACTGCTGGGTCTGGCCACAGTGGGAGAAGGTGTGCTCAACCCTTGAGAGACTTAAGGCCCCAGGGAGTAGGGAGGCCTGGCGGGGATGAGGGGAAGACATCCTCTTGGAGACAGAGGGGAGAAATGGGATTAGGTACTGTGGGAGGGCAGACAAGGAGGGGGGCAACGACTGGACTGTAAAAAAATAAAAGTAATAAAAAATAAAATAAAAAATAAAATAAAAAAAAAAACAAGAAAAGAAAAAGTCAAAGTATACTCATTTACAAACAGTATGATTTTATACCTAAAAATCCTAAAGATTCCACCAGGAAACTTCTATAGCTGATAAATACTTTCAGCTATATAGGAGAATACAAAATTAACAGACAAAAATTAGTAGTTTTCCTATACACAAAAGACAAACATACCAAGAAAGAAATCAGGGAAGCAGTGCATTTTACAATAGAAAGCAAAATACCTTGAAATAGCCCTAAGAAAGAAATGAAAAGATGTATATAATAAAAACTAAAACACTGAAGAATGAAGTTGAAAATGATACCAGAATATGGAAATACTACCATGCTCATGAATCAGTAGGATTGATATTACAAAAATCACCATCTTATGGTAGCAAGCTACAGATTCAGTGCATTACTAATCAAAATTCCAACACAATTATTCACAGAAATTAATAAAAAATCTTCAATTTCATATGGAAACACAAAAAAAACCATTATAACCAAAACAATCATGAACAATAAAAGAACTGTTGGCCCCATAGAGGCAGGGGGAGGGGGAGGAAATGGAGAGACTCCAAAGGGGAGAGCTGGAAAGGGGGAAACATTTGAAATGTAAATAAAGTATCAAAAATAAATAAAAAAATAAAACAAAAAACTTTCAAAAATTATATATATATATATATATCACTCACACACTCATATTCTGTGCAGTTTTAAAGACTAATTCGTAGAACATATAATTATTGGCAATAAATTAGTAACAAAAAAAAAAAAAGAACTGTTGGAGGTATTGCTATCCCAAACTTGAGATTATACTACAAAGCTATAGAAATAAAAAGAGCATGGTACTGGCATAAAAACACATTGACCAGTGGAATAGAATTAAAGGCCAATACATAATTATACATACCTACAGACACTAATTTTTGAAAGGAAGCAAAAAATATATACTCTAAAAAAAAAGCATTTTCAACAAACACTGTTGGTCAAACTGGATGGTTTATATAGAAGAATGAAAATAGATGACCCTGCAAAAAAACTCAACTCCAAATGGATCAATGGTCTCAACATGAGACCAGATACCCTGAATATGCTAGAAAAGAAAGTGGAGAATAGACTTAAACTCATGAGCACATAAAAGGACTTTCCTGAACTCAGGTGTTAAAATCAACAATTATAGGACCTCATGAGGCTAAAAATCTTACAGCAAAGGACATCATTATTGGAGCAAAGCCTTCAGACTGGATGGAAAAATCTTAACATCTGCTTGAGGGTTAGTATGTAGCAAATAACCTAATTTAAACTAGGGTATAGAACTTAACAAAGAGCTCTCAGAAGATAAATATGCCAAGTAGCTAAGAAATATATTTTAATGTGTTCAACATCTTTTGCAATTAGAAAACTACAAAACTTTTACAAGACTTCATCTTATCTCAGTCTTGAATATTTACTTACAATGACTGGGGGTTGCTGGGGCCTTCCCAGGGAACCTTCCCCTATATAGAGAAGAAAGTCAGAGAGTCTTTGCTGACAGGACGGTCTGCAAAGGAAGGGAGTGAGCCAGGCATGATGGTCAAGGGAATCTCACAGCTCACTGACTAGCAATCAGGCTGCCTCTATGGCTCTAACTAGCAATCAGGCCATTTCTGCTGTTCTGACTGACTAACAGCCAGGTGCTTCTTTATTTATACAAGCTTCACTGAACAGAGGCAGAGCAATGACTAAGCGGTACAGAATATCTGTTCGACTTTTCATTACATGTCCAGGGTTACAGGTTCAGTTACAATTAGAAAATACAAACAGATTATTCTTATTCTTATTCTTATTAGCCCTATAACTCCAATTTAGAGAATCTAAAACTTGTCACCTCCAGAGCAAACACATTTATTATATGACAGCCTATTTTTAGGCTGGCAATGTTTGCTGTTTAAAAGCATTCCAGACAAACAGAAAATATCTGAACCAGTCTTTTTATGAATAGCAAATATTAATACCTAACTTCTTTTACTATATGTTTCATCATCTACACTATAAAGTAGGAAAAGTTTATTTTAGTCAATCTATCTTACTGAGTTTTATTCCTTCAGGAGTGTACTCTGTATGACCCCCTATTTTTAAACTACATTTTTTTAGAGACCTCTAAGCCTATAATAAAAAGAGGCCTTGAATCTGTAACCTATTCTTCTGGCCAGAGTTTGTCAGAGTTTATCAATTGTCTCTGTTTGCCCTGCATCAATTACAGTGTTTGAGTTTGCTCAGGGGCAGATGCTCCAAGAAGATTCCTAGATGATTGGCCTCATCTAGCTATGTGCTTATCTGTGCTTAAAGATCTCTCCAGGGCATAAGGAAGACTTCCAAATAGTGTCCAGATAAAGTTAATTTTAGGATTTTCCTAAAAAGACTCAGACATAATTTTTCTCAGGAAACATAAAATAAATCATAATGCAGAAAGTTCCTAAGAATGCAACATGCATAGACCCAAACCCAAAAGTTATAAACAGAAGGACAGCAATTATAGCAATTGGCTCAGTTTTGCTGGAACTGTGTCAAGCAGCAGTGCCTGGCATCATGTCTATTGCCATTTCCAGTGGGAATAGCTGTGCCAGCGGGTATATACCCCTATGCACAGAATTACTAGATGCTATGGCTTGCACCCTAAAAGGTTCATTTGTTGATGGCTCAATCCCCCTGAGTAGCAGTGTTGAGAAACTGTGCTGACTAGTTATGTCAAGTTGACAGAAGCTAGAGTCATTCTGAAAGAGAGAACCTTAGTTGAGAAAATGCCTGCACCAGACTGACCAGTAGGCAATCTTGTGGTACATTTTCTTGATTAATGATTGATGTGGAAGAACCTAGCTTACTGTGGGTGGTACCTACACTTAGTCTATAAGAAAGCAGCCTCAGAAAGCCATGGGAACCAAACGAGCAAACAGCAATTCCCATGGCTTCTGCCTCCAGGTTCCTGCCTTGACTTCCCAAGATGATGAACTACAAGCTTTAAGATGACCACGGTGTTTTATCACAATGGAAACCTTAAGGAAGACACAGGATTCAACCTGTAAAAAGTAGCATCTATTGGGAGGTAGTTAGGTCATTCAGGGGTGTACTGTCCTTTCAAGGAAATGCTGTTTTCCTGAAAGGAGTTTTGGGGACAATATTTAGGAAAGCCTAAAGTGACCCTTCAGTCCCTCTCTAGATTCCATTATTGAGAGATGATTGCTAGCACCCACACATGTGCACATCACTGTCATCCACCATGACGTGATACAGTCAAGAGGACCCTCACCAGAACTGAGATGATGCCAATGCCATAATCTGATCTTGCAAAACTAAACAAACTGTGAGTTAAAGGCACACTTTTTCTTAATAAGGAGTCTGTAACAAGTATTTTGTTAAAATGACAAAGACCTAACTATACTCTAGGTAATATTTTATATGATTAACTTATTGAGGAACTGTTTTCCAAAGCAGAAGTTCCATTTCATGTTTTAAACAGCAGCATAACTAAGTTAGTACTTATACACATGTGTATCACTATCTGCTATATGTATTATTATTATTATTATTGTTATTATTACTATTATCATTATTATTGCTATCCCAGTGGCTGACTCCACATTGCACTTTTGATCTGAATTTCCCTGGTGGCTAATGATATTTGCATCTTTTCAAGTGGTTATTCCACATTGATTCCGATGATGCTAAAGTTGACAACCAGTAAAATGTCTCTAAAAACTTTAAAAGACTCTTTAGACATTAATGATCCCATGAAAATAAATCGAAAGAACATAAAAGCTGTAAATAACACCTACTCATTTCTTCCTATTTTATATTACTCTGGCATGCAGGTTATATGTAGCTTAACTCGTGTGTGGTTTTTTTTCCTAAAAGACTAGTTTTGATTTTATTAATTTCTCATGTCGTTTGAAGATTAGTGCAACTAAAGGCTTATCAGAATCTAAGCACTCAAAAGCCTTTAAATACGGGGAGTACATAATAGATACAGTAGTTCTCACCAGTTAAAATAACAAGTTATTCCCATCTCTGTAAAAACGTGGTTCACATATGTTCTTAAAAAGACCAAGCTGAGATGTGAACATATTGACCCATGGGAATGGATCTTCTAGAGTGTTTGGACACGAATTGTCTAGGACCAGCCCCCACTCTGGTCGATGCTGAAGGAACTGGGCAGACAAGTTGGGTTGTCTATCACAGTTCCACTGTTTTCAACGTTAGTATTTAAATCACTGGCAGCTCTGCTGGTACTCCTTTCAGTGACAGTTTCTGAACATTCAAACTTTTCACTCCACGTGGCAGATGAAATAAATGCATGAGTCTCAGAGTCTGTGCTGAATAAGATATTTTATGCCTTTGGTAGAAAAACTACATGATAGAGGTTTTGTTCTTTTCTACACTCAGCTTTGTTGTCCATTGCTTGCTGAAAAACAATGCACTAGTTGTTGCCTGTAATAACCAGGTTTTCATTCTGCCTTCCTCCTACTGTGCTCTTATAAAAAGGATGGATGATGCCCGTGTCAGACCATAGCAGACCACTTTCATGAAACTCAATGCTGTTAACAGACATTTGGCTCAATGTGACTCACAGCTCAGATGACAAGTGGTACAAGTAAATTGCTGCAACCAAGATAAAAAGGAGGATGGATAACTTGACCTTTCTCCCTTCCAATCAGGTGTCATGGAGAGGAACTTCATCAGTAGGAATATATACAGCTTTAAGGTTGCCATTGTGCTCACTGATAACATTGCTTTACTCCACAGCCTCCTTCTGCATGGATTTCTTCACCCATTGTAACTTTGCTGCTCAGCAGAGCTACCCCCATAGCTGCCACTGCCTCTATCTTGGCCCAGCACCTTAAACTCTTAGTTTACAAAACCACTGAAGGGTTTTTTTATTCCTTTTAAAAAATTAATATTAACTTCAAAAATAACTTTACTAATTTTAAGTGACTTGTGAAGCAGTACTATACAGATCAGTACAATAATATTATGTTTTCTAAGAATGAACATGAATCTATAAAGATTCAGTGTGTTAATAAAAATCACAGAAAAAAGTTATTCATAATAGAAAGAAAAAATCAAATTTTCATACCTTTTGTTATCTATCAGGAATTGAATAATGCTCAGACAGAACTCCAGAGGCATAGCAAAATATAGCATTTCCTTGGCAGCTAACAAAGAAAAACATATTAACTAGTTAATCATACTAGCAAAGAAAAAAAGAATGAAAATTAGTAAAACATATCAACTTTATTTATAGAAAGTTTAACTATTTTTAATAATATTTCTGTTCAAAATATTCATATTAAAATTTGCTATATACCATATTTTATCTTGTACATCACCCAAATCTTTTTAATACTGCATTAATATCCAATACTACAAAGGGCAGTGATGGACATATTTATAAGGACTACAAGGTAACCTAGTGCAGACTTTCTGAAATCAACCTGGCGATACCATATGCTGAGAACACCTGATTAAGAGTTTGGGATCTAAGGTCAGATGTAAGTGACCAGTTGCCACCTGTATAGCCACAGGCAAGTAATTTCACTTTTCTGTACCTTAGTCTGTCACATGTAAAATAATAAATATACTACAGATTTATTTATGTTATCAAGAGGATTCCATGAGATAATATATGGAAATGATATAGCAATGCATCTAGCACTTACTAAACATTAAATAAATAACAATTCCTATTGCTGTTATTCCCTTTCTTCAGAAATTATATTTCTGAAAAGCCATCTAAAGTATGAGGAAAAGTTCCTGAAAAAAAGATATTTAGAAGAGTTTATACTATAAAATAGGAAGAAACCATCGTGAAATGTCCACTATAATGTAGCCATAAAATGTTGCTGAGTATTAAATAAGATGAAACAATGACTATACACTAACATAAAAATATTTAAGACTACTAGCAAGTGCAAAATTTAAAAACAAATTTATATGTAATATTAATTCTGTAACACACAAAATAGACTAAGAAAATACTAATAATACATCATCAAATTGCTAAAAAATATTGTTTAGATTTAATGATTAATTCAGCAAGTGTTTAATGAGTATATTCTCATGTCTGTCACTATATTTGTACTGGGAATCTAGCACTAAACAAAATACACAACAAGCCTTGCTAACAAGATTATATTCTAGGGCAGTATTTTCTCAAACTTCCTAATGCTGCAACCCTTTAATGCACTTCCTAATGTTGTAGTGACCCCCAACCATTACTTTTGTTGCTACTTCATAACTGCAATTTTGCTACTATTATGAATTGTAATGTAAATATCTGATATATGACCCTATGAAAGAGTCGTTCATACCCACAGGTTAAAAAACACCTTTCTAGGGGATGGTAGGACCATCGACATCTTTAGTATCTTCCAAAAATTTTTCTGATAAGTTTGTGATATCTTTTCCTGATAAAAGTTTGTCTACTTTAATTTTTTTGCCAGGTATGTTAGGACATACCTTTAATCCCAGGACTTGGCTGAGACATGCAGATTTTTATGAGTTCAAAGCCAGCCTGGTCTACATAGCAAGTTCCAAGACAGCCAAAGCTATAAAGTGAGACCTTGTCTCCAAAACGGTTTTTTGAACTTTTTATGCTATAAAAATATCAGCAAAAGTCATATGCCTCCAATTAGGCTAATCATTTTAACAGAAAAATACTTTTGTAAAGAAATGAACAGACTACAGCCAGGGATATAGCCAATAGGGACATAGCTGAGTAGAATTCAACTTGTCTAGCCTGCACAGTACCCAGCAGTGCAAAGTTGAATACATTATAAAATTATTTTCTCAACATAATAAAATAAAATATTATTTTAATAGGAAACCTTAAATTTATGGAAGTCTCATAATTTATAACAATTTCAGAAAAATAACTACTCTAAACTCTGCTTCTGATAATGCATTTAGATAAACATTGTGATGAGGAATGTGTGATGAGGAATTATTGGTAACTCAATAATATATCTTAATTTTATACATAGTGTTAGTTCAAGTAAGTGTATTAATTTCCTTAGCTTTATAATGCAAGGAAAGTGAGCTTGTCATCCTGGTTCTTAACAGTTTTCAGCCTGTGTATGTGAAGGTGATATAGAATCCTCTTTACATTTCAGTTTCTGAGGTCTTTTGAGTCACTAAACTTCTAGAGCACACGGAAAAATTCAGCAGTACTAAATTAGCACAAAACTTAGGGCTACTTCCAAATTGATTACTGTCCTAATTATTTAAGAATAATTCATTATATAACCAATAATTATATTAACATATAATTTTACATAGTACAAATAACTCTTAAAATAATAATTAAATTAATAGTTAAACATATTAAATAAATAATTAAAATAATAATTCTTAAAGATGACTAAAATATCCAGTCATGGTTTGTTTACAATCCCAGAATTTGGGGAATGGAAACAAGAGAATCAGTTCAAATCCATCTTCAGCCACTTACTAAATTCAAGGGCAGCTTAAGCTATACAGGGTATATGTGATAAATGCTTTACTTACAGTTTCTCAGAGGATTTTCAAAAAACTTGAGGTAGGTATTATTATTATTATTATTATTATTATTATTATTATTATTATTACATCTCTTTTGAAAATAAACTGAAACAAAAATTAAGGCACTTGCCAAATGACACGCAGCTATATATCTGTATATTTGTTTCCTTGTATATTCTACACCCTTAATAATAATTGAAAAACAAGAAACAATGTTTATACAAGTAATTATTTAAAAGTGCATCATTACACAGTTTCATTCACTGGATAGTTTTTCTCTTTTGGCCACTGTGGAGGAGGCCAAGAATCTCAGCCTGAGAACACAGATCTAATTGTTCTCCATGGTACTTCCTCAACCCCATGCCCATCTCTAAGTCCCTCAATAAACTAGCCATCCTTTCCCCACTACCCCTCCAAAACAAGAATCCTTTGTTCATGGTCATAGAACAGTTCATAAAGGTTGAGCAGCTGTAATTCTCTGCCCAGCTGAAGGAAGCTGATTGCTTTGATTCAGTTTCGTTTCATAAGCACCTTTTAATTTTGCCCCTATTCTTTTTTCTTTCTTTCTTCCTAGTTGATAATTCCTTTTCTATTCATCAGTTTTCTCCTCAACCACCACCAAATTATATCTATTGTTAGTAAATTACAAAATTACTTTGTGCTGATATTTCAAAATTGTATGCTCTTTACACAAAGAAGTTATACCTTCAAGGAGTTCTTCATTACAGGTTTTGCCTTTCATGAGGATCCTTATCTTTAAGAAAAGCCCAGCTGGTTCTAAATGTTCCTATTTTAAACAAAGAAATCACAATGATATTATAACTCTGGAACGTAAGATCCAATTTTCAAGTAATTGCCTGTTTTGTTCAACCTTTGCATGATGACTCAGAATCAAAGGAAATCGAAATTAGAAAACATCATATAAATCATATAATAATATATGTTCTATCCCCAAGGATATTTTCTGACACTTTATTCAATCTCAATAAAATAATACAAGGAAAGGAACATGCAAAACATTTCCACGGACTGGCAAACATTTAATGGCAATGTAACTATTTAAGTGGCAAATCTCACACCGTACTCTAAGGAAAACCTAATCAGTTAGATTTATTTTCTACAAATTTTCTCTCTTCCCTTTCCTCTTTCCAAAACCTCCTATATACACCTCCTTGCTTTCTTTAAAATTTATGGCTTCTTTCTTTCATTAATTGTTGTTAATAAATATATATGCAATATGTATAATGTTACTTGTATATATGTTTTAATAAGCATCCTTTTGAAACAATGTTAGAAAAACCACAAAAATTATTATCATTTCTATAGGACATAACTTTATGTCTACCACTAATAACAAAGTTGCCTAAGTGATATTTCCAAGTTATTGTTAGCTATCCCTAAGATAACTGTAGTGAGTGGCCTGGGTACATAGAACAAAACTCTTCCCTCTGCAATGACAATCAGCTTCTATATTAACACTGGATCCATACTCTGTAACTACTTATAGCTAGTCATTATATGAAAACTTAAGAATGAAAAGTTAAAGAAAGGTAACACTGATGTGTGTGTGTGTGTGTGTGTGTGACACAAATACAGAGAATAATCTAAAATAGTCAACTTTAACTCTGATTTATTATTCTGTTTAGATTTCTAGTACTGTATCTTTCCACTCTGCTTCCTGTGAAGCTCAGTCTAATTTGGGACTTCATATGGTCACATTATCTGATTTCCCACAACTTCAAAAATAATGTAAACATTTTTCTAGTGGACATATACCATGTACATATGCATACCCACAACCAAGTATACAAAGCATGTATGTATAGTTTATAGTGCTATGATTTGGATCTGAAATGTCAAACAAAAGCCCGTGTATTAGAGTGTTCCCCAACCTATAGGGCTAGTTGAAGGTGATGAAACTTTAAGAGGAAAGGGGAGAGAGCAATACTACTGAAGCAATACTACTAGGCCTTTGGTACCTCTAACGCATGCTCTGTCTCTCTTCTCCCTCTCCCTCGTTCCTCCTCTGCTTCTCCCGTCTATGGCTTCTCAGGTGCTATTAGGTGAATAGGTCTCCTCTATCACACACTTCCACTATGTTGTACTACCCTGTCACATGCCCAAAAGCAACAGGCTGAGTGCCCACGGATGGAAACTACTTCTTCTTAGGTTGAATATCTCAGGAAGGCTTGCCCAACCTATACTCGACGGGGTACAGATAATGCACATGCAGCTGAGGACAGCTATGAATGCAGCTCAAAACTAAACTGTAAACTTACTTAAATACTATTTTACCTTTATGTACTAGAAAGAGTGTAACAATCTGTTGTGGTTTTTTTTATTAAAGAGGCATACTAAAGTTAATGTCTAAACTGAATTTCAAACTATGAATTCAAACTTTGAAAATTTAAGTTAATATTAAAAAGTAAGAGTCTCATACCTTGTTTGCGATGAGTATAGCAATGAGGGCCTTGTTACAGTACGCTTCATCATCACAATTCAAATAAATAGTGGCTAGTAGCCGCAGAGCTTTTGCCTGTAATAAACAACAGAGAAAAGCTTCTAGCTAAGGAACAAACTACAACACAACAGCTGGCTAGCATTTGCACAACCATGGTATCATATGGAACATAAGTTGTACACAACCATATATCCTCAAAATATGACTCATTGTGCTAGTTTATACCAAACATTATCTAAGAAATGATAGTATTGTTTATGCTTGTGCCTGGTTTAAATTTAATATAACTGTGTTAAAATAATCATTTTCCTTCTCTTCTGTGTTTTTGTTTTGTTTTTTTGGTGGTAGTGATTTTTGTTTGTTTCTTTGGGGTGTTTGCTTATTTGGTTGGTTGGTTTTTTTATAAAGTTTTCTGAGACAAGGTCTCACACTATAGTTCCTGCTGGCCTAGAACTCTCCAGGAACTTCGAGGGTGCAAATACCACTGTGCACAGCTTAACAAAATTTATTTTATTTATGGCATCTTACTATTAAAGTACTTTATCATCCCCAATTTAAGACTCAAATCAGCTGCATTTTAAAATGAGTGAAGTATCATTTAAGTAAGTCAGTGTCTCCAGCCAGGACAACATTAATAGAGGGAGTATTTGTAGTCAATGTGAATGTGTTTACAGATTCGTGGGAAGAACTGGAAGAGGGCAATAGTTTGAATCCAAACACATTATATTAATATGTGAATATTAAGCAAAATGTTAATAAAAACTAAATGTTAAAAAAGAAGAGGGTTTGTATCAGTACATATGTTTCCCTCTAAGTATAATGAGGGTAGCAGGACAAGGCTAAGATGCCTTATTGACTTTTTATTAAAATGTCAAGCATATTAGTTCCCCTCAGATCAGAGGAATGATGTCTGTATTATCGTTTTTCTTAGCTTTTAAATTAAACACTAAGATGAATCAAATAAGATGTATAAAAAGCAATACCATAATTACTGTAAAACAACTCTATAAGAGTTTGCAAGCTCCCATAGAGAAATTTTACGGAGAAAATATGAACTCTCTAAGAAATACTGTAGGTATTCCTTTATAACCAAAGTATTCATGTGTCAGAAACACAGAAGAATAGATCAATCTCAGAATTTATGTTTTTAAAAATGAGCCAGACATCAACTAGTACATATTGGATAATTCCATTTATATAAAACTCAAGAATAACCCAGAATAATCTACAATAAAAGTCAGAATATTAGGGGTTTTCCCCCT
The DNA here is from genome assembly GCA_019843965.1 of Rhynchomys soricoides. Classification (NCBI taxonomy): domain Eukaryota; kingdom Metazoa; phylum Chordata; class Mammalia; order Rodentia; family Muridae; genus Rhynchomys; species Rhynchomys soricoides. Next base: position 309,564 of record JADRCH010007604.1, on the reverse strand, counting down.
TGAGAGAAGTATGTATTAATTGGTACAGAGACAAAGATACTTTTCAGAGTGGGGGCAGTTCCTGTGTCTTAACCTATAAAAGACTATAAGAAATTCATCAAGCTATGCACTTAAGTCTTGTGGAATTTACTACCATTGAATTATATATCAGTAAGTTATTCCACAGATAAATGAAAAATTACTTCAGAACTACCCCACTGAAATTTGTTATAGGAACATTCCTCTTCAATCACATAGGTGCTATCTTCCATCTTCTTTCCTCACTGAATGTCCTCTCATCTAAATTCCTAGTTCAGAACTCTCTTCTTTTCACTTTGTGAATCCTATCTATGAGGCCTATCACCTACCAAAATCTTTCACTACACTAGTTAACCCTGTTGCTTCTCTATGGACTCTTCTACATACTGAAGGTATCACTTATTTACCCCAATTATTTCACTGGCACTACTAGTTTTGAATTATATCTTTTAAATTTTAATTCAGGAATAACTAATATATTTGTATATAAAATATCTACAAAAAATTTCAAAACCATGGCTCTGTGAATTTTAACAAAGCAATATGTGGAAATATTTTTTAAAACATAAAATGCAGCCACTAGTTTTATATTTTAAAGATGGGGGAGCAGGTGTGGGATATGGAACAGTCAGAGGATGGACCTGTCTGGTCTGTAAAAAAAAAAAAATTAAAGAATAAGTAAAAAAGAAAATCAAAAAAAGCAAAAGTGATTACAATGACATATTCTTAAGAAGGAAAAAATTGACACATTCTATCACATAGAATGAACTATAAAGACAATATGTTCAAAAAAATAGGCCATTCACATAGACAAATGACATTTGGTTGTGCTTGTATGTTACCTAGACTAGTTAAATTCATAGTGACAGAAAATACAATAGTGGTTGTAGTAGTTAAGATAAAAGGAGAATTGTTTGAGTGATACCTTGTTACATTTGGTATCCTAATGGATATAAATATTTAAAATTCCTCTATGCTATGGCATGTAATAATTTTATCAACTTGTATTTACAGTCACTTTTCATTAAATACTAAAATTAACCAGTTAACTTCCATACCCAAGTGCAGTGGTTTAAAAAAAAGTTCCCTATGCCAGGAACGGATTACATCTAGTTGAGTTGTTGGTCAAAGGGACCACACACATCCCCAAACAACCCAGGCTATTGCCAAGGCTTTTTGTCAAGGTTGTTATCCACAAACTGATGATATAAGGCTGTACTGCTAAAGATACTATCTACACAACTCATTGAACATGGAAAAGACAAGGAGGTGCTTACCTAGAGCCTTCCCTTAAAAACTACTATTCATGGTGCTAGAAGGTACCCTGCATGCTACCAGAGGAGAAAAGAAAACACCAACCCAGCTACAAACTCTTCAGTCTACAATGATGACCTGCCTGCAAGATAGGCTGGTGCAGTAGTAACACAAACATTGCTGGAGTAACCAACCACTATCTGATTGGATTTAAAGGCCCACTTCACAAGATGTAACCCAGGCCTAATACTCCTCAGGTGTCCAGGAACTTAAAACCAGATAGGCCATGGGCTTAGGGAAAACCAAAATACTATTATTGTGCTAAGGAACATAGCAATAAAAATGACTCAATGACATTCTGCTATCCCCTTAGATCAGTGCTTCACTCAGCCATTATCAGAGAAGCTTCCTCTTTCAGTAGATTGCAGCTAACACAGAGACCCAAAACTGGACCACATGCACAGAGTGAGAGACTTTGAAACACTCAGTTCTAAATGACATCTTCATCAAAACCCTTCTCAGGGTTTGGGGAGCTATGAGGAATAGCCAGAGTGGATAAATGATTCCAAGTAAACTGTATCTTCCAGATACAACAGCACTGATGCATATATGTGGACTCACATAGACTGTGAAGCATGCACGGGACCTGCACAGGTTCAAGCTGGACAGAGTCCCAATACTGAGATGGAGAAGTGTTCATGGGCTCTCACCCATAACCAAGATGCTATTTATAACTGACACCCATGCCATTAGTTTTATCAATGGAGACTCATTGGGGATATTAACCAACTTCAGGGTAGGTCCCATTACAAGCAATACAAGCGATAGATAGTTAACACAAAATGAACTCGATACATTTGCAAACATTTTGTCTCTTAATGATTTGGGCATTGTTTGCTGTACTGGTCTCTTGCTTGTATACTATATTTCCAGTTTTGTGGTTTTGGGGGTTTTGTGTGTGTGTGTGTGTGTGTGTGTGTGTGTGTGTGTGTGTGTGTGTGAGAGAGAGAGAGAGAGAGAGAGAGAGAGAGTATCTGTGTGTGTGTGTGTGTGTGTGTGTGTGTGTGTTAATTCACAAGTAGATTATGAAGTTATGGGGTAAATTATATTGCTATATAAATGTTATGGGAATGAATGCACTAAAATGTTAAATAATAATAGATAATCTATTCACCAATAAGGGGGTCAGCTAATATAACTTTATAAACTGTATTTCATCATTCTACTTCTCTAATATTAAATGATACTTACCAGCATTTGTGGTTCAACAGAATGGTTATCCATCTTCCCAATTTCATAGCTTTGGCTAGCATTAAAAAAGAAAAATATGTGTGTAAATATACATTCACACTAAGGATTATATATTGCTAAGAAGATATGGCATAATCATACTTTATTATAATTTTTTTCTATACCAACAGATTACTTACTAACAGATAAAAGTCATTTTTATAAAGTAATACTTTGTAACTGCAGAAAACCACAACTTCCTCAGGAGATAAACAACAAAGCAATATTTTTTTTTAATTTTTATACTTTTATTTGAAAGATACATATTATCAGATGAAGTGAATGCTCTTATACACACACAAAATGACCAAATGAAGGTAATTAATACATGGATCACCTCAAATTCTTATTTTAATGAGGAAAATTCAAAATCTTATTTTATAGATGTTTTGAAATATATGGCTAATTATTACTATAGTTATCTAACTATATTATAAAAACCCAAAACTTGCTCAGACTATGTAAATATATTTTTGTACATGTTAAACAATTCTTCTGTATGTCTATCTTTCCCAGACTCTGGTAAACACTATTGTACTCTCAAATTCTATGTGACAAATCAACATTTTAATTATAGTCATGCTCTTCTATTTAGACAAATATGTTGTCCTAGTTAGTTTTCTTTATTTTTATTCTTAATTTTTTACAGTCCAGTCATTACCCCTCATCCTAGTCTGCCCTCCCACAGTTTCTCATCTCATTTCTCCTTCTGCCTTCCCACCCCATTCCCTGGGGCCTCCCCATTCCCTGGGGCCTCAAGTCTCTCTGGGGAGAGAGAATCTCAGGTGCAGAAGATACCTAGTTAGTTTTCTTGTCAACTTAATACAGGTTAGATTCAATGCAATCCCCATCAAAATCCCAACTCAATTCTTCATAGACTTAGAAAGAGCAATTCTCAAATTCATATGGAATAACAAAAAACCTAGGATAGCAAAAACTATTCTCAACAATAAAAGGAATTCTGAGGGAATCAGCCTCCCTGACCTCAAGCTGTACTACAGAGTAGTAGTGATAAAAACTGCATGGTATTGGTACAGTGACAGGCAGGTAGATCAATGGAATAGAATAGAAGACCCAGAATTGAACCCACATACTTATGGTCACTTGATCTTTGACAAAGGAGCTAAAACCATTCAGTGGTAAAAGGAGAGCATCTTCAACAAATGTTGCTGGTTCAGCTGGCAGTCTACATGTAGAAGAATGCGAATTGATCCATTCCTATCTCCCTGTACAAAGCTCAAGTCCAAGTGGATCAAGGACCTACACATAAAACCAGATACACTGAATCTAATAGAAGAGAAAGTGGGGAAAAGTCTCGAACACATGGGCACAGGGGAAAAGTTCTTGAACAGAACACCAATGGCTTATGCTCTAAGATCAAGAATCGACAGATGGGACCTCATGAAATTACAAAGCTTCTATAAGGCAAAGGACACTGTAAATAGGACAAAATGGCAACCGACAGATTGGGAAAAGATCTTTATCAATCCTACATCTGATAGAGGGCAAATATCCAATGTATACAAAGAACTCAAGAAGCTAGACTCCAGAGATCCAAATAACTCTATCAAAAAATGGGGAACAGAGCTAAACAGAGAATTCTCTACCGAGGAAACTCGAATGGCTGAGAAGCACCTAAAGCAATGTTCAACATCCTTAGTCATCAGGGAAATGCAAATCAAAACAACCTTGAGATTCCACCTCACACCAGTCAGAATGGCTAAGATCAAAAACTCAGGTGACGGCACATGTTGGCGAGGATGTGGAGAAAGAGGAACACTCCTCCATTGCTGGTGGGAATGCAAACTGATACAACCTCTCTGGAAATCAGTTTGGCGGACCCTCAGAAAAATGAACATAATACTACCTGAGGACCCAGCTATCCCACTCCTGGGCATATACCCAGAAGATGCTCCAACATGTAATAAAGACACATGTTCCACTATGTTCATAGCAGCCATATTTATAATAGCCAGAAATTGGAAACAACCCAACACAGGAATGGATACCGAAAATGAGGCACATTTACACAATGGAATACTACTCAGCTATTACAAACAATGACTTCATGAAATTCTTAGGCAAATGGATGGAACTTGAAAATATCCTGAGCGAGGTAACACAGTCACAAAAGAATGAACACGGTATGTGCTCACTGATAAGTGGTTATTAGCCCAAAAGTTTGGAATACCCAAGAGTCACTTCACAGCAACCGTACGGCTGAGTGTGATGTCCCAGATGGAGGAGTTGAAGAAGGGACTGAAGGAGCTGAGGGAGTGTGCAGCCCCATGGAAGGAGCAACAGTGTCCACTGGCCTGACCCCTCGATGTTCCCGGAGACTGGATCACCAACCAAAGAATACACATGGAGGGACCCATGGTGCTGGCCACATATATGGCAGAGGAGGGTCTTGTTAGCAATCAGAGGGAGGAGAGGCCCTAGGGCCTGAGGGTGTTAGATGCCCCAGTATAGGAGAATGCCAAGGAGCAAAGATGAGAGTGGGTGGGTAGGTGGATGGGGGAATACCACCATAGAGGCAGGGGGAGGGGGAGGGATCAGGAGGTTCCAAAGGGGAGATCTGGAAAGGGGGAAGCATTTGAAATGTAAATAAAGTATCAAAAAAAATTAAACAAAATTTAAAAAATGAAAGAGGTGTGGCTTTGTTTGGGTGGGTGTGGCCTGCTGAAAGTAGTGTCATTCTGGCAGGGTGAACTTTGAAATTTTAGAAGCTCAAGCCAGGCCTAGTAGTTTTTTACTTCCTGCTGCCTGCAGAATGGGAGGTAAAATTTTCAGGTACTTCTCCAACATCTTGTCTGCCTACATGCCACCACGCTCCCTGCCATGATGTCAATGGACTAAACCTCTGAAACTGTAAGCAAGCCCCAATTAAATGCTTTCTTTCATAAGAGATACTATGACCATGGTATCTCTTCACAGTAATAGAACACTGAGTAAGACAGCTCTCAAGAGTATAATGATAAAGCATAGTTACACTGGTAAATTTGAAATCACTGATGATCACAAGACTGGGAAAATTACTGTGAACTTCACAGGCAGCTTCACAAACTGTGGCATGATCAGCTCTAGATTGATGTGCAGCTCAAAGACTTAGATGGCAAAAATGTCTGCCTCCATCCCAGTCTGGTTTCATTGTACTGACAACCTTAGTGAGCAGCATGGACCATTATGATCAAAATGAACACATATATAGGAGGAAAAGCTCTTAGACTTTTTTTTAGAGATGTAAAACAACATGCAAATAAAAAACCTCTGGGGCTGTAGAGATGGCTCAGCAATTGTGAGGACTGACTGCTCTTTCAGAGGACCCAGGTTCAATTCTTAGCACCCACATGGCAGCTAATTAACTCCTTTGTAATTCCAGGATTTGGCACCCTTGACTCTCTCACACTGACATACATGCAAGCAAACACAAATGCATATGAAATATAAATAAATAATAAATGTTTAAAGATGCTTGTTAAAAACATAGATGCTTTAATTCCTCTGTCTTTAATCTCCACTGAGGCTTTACAAAAACATTTTAAAACATTTATTTATGTATATAAATGTTTTAAAAATGCTTTTTACTATACAACTCAGAGACCATATGAAGCTCAAGAAGAAGGAAGACCAAAGTGTGGATGTTTCAGTCCTTCTTAGAAGGGGGAAGAAATAATCTTGGGAGGGAGAGGGAGGGAGGGACTTGGGAGGAAGAAAGGAGAGGGAGGGGAAAGGGGGGCAGGATCAGGTGTGGTAGGAGATGGGGAGATGTACAGAGGGTCAGGAAATTGAACAGAGGTGTGTAGGAATGGGGATGGGGAACTGGGAGAGCTACCAGAAAGTCGCAGATGCCAGGAAAGCAAGAAGCTCCTAGGACCCAACAGGTATTACACTAGCTGAAATACCCCACAAAGGGGAGATAGAACCTGCAGAGACCATATCCAGAGGCGAAGCACGACCCCTGGTTGAGGGATGGGGCCACCTACCCATCTCAGAATTTTTAACCATGAATTGCTCTTGTCTAAAGGAAATACAGGGACAAAGAGTGAGCAGAAACTGAAGCAAAAGCCATCCAGAGACTGTTGCACCTGGGGATCCATCCCATAGACAGTCACCAAACCCAGACACTATTTCTATTTGGTATTTCTTTTCTTTTTTCTTTTTCTTTTTTTTGTTTTTTGTTTTTTGTTTTTTCGAGACAGGGTTTCTCTGTGTAGCCCTGGCTGTCCTGGAACTCACTCTGTAGACCAGGCTGGCCTCGAACTCAGAAATCCGCCTGCCTCTGCCTCCCAAATGCTGGGATTAAAGGCGTACGCCATCACTGCCCAGCCCAGACACTACTTCTAACGCCAAGAAGTACTTGCTGACAGGAGCCTGATATACCTGTCTCCTGAGAGGCTCAGCCAGAACCTGACAAACACAGAGGCGGATGCTTGCAGCCAACCATTGGATTGAGCGTGAGGTCCCCAATAGAGGAGTTAAAGAAGGGACTGAAGGAGCTGATGGGTTTTGCAACCCCATAGGAAGAACAACAATACCAACTAACCAGACCCCCCCAGAGCTCCCAGGGACTAAACCACCAACCAAAGAGTACACATGGAGGGACCCATGGCTCCAGCTGTCTATGTAGCAGAGGATGGCCTTGTCGGGCATCACTGGGAGAAGAGGCCCTTGGTCCTGTGAAGGCTAGTGTCCCAAGTGTAGGGGAATTCTAGGGCAGATGGTGACACGGGGAGTGGGGGGAAGCACCCTCATAGAAGCAGGAGTAGGGGAGAATGGATAGGGAGTTTTCAGAGGGGAAACTGGGAAGGGGGATAACACTTGAAATAAATAAAATAACCAAAAAAAAATCTTCAGATTGCTTTCTCTGTTTAACTGGACCAGGATTCCTTGCCCACCCAAAATTAAGATGAGTCTTCCTACCTCAATTAATGAACAGGCATGCCCAGAGGCCCATCTCCTAGGAGGTTACAGATTTTATCAAGTCAAAAATTAACACTAACCATCACAGAGAAATGGGATAGGGCAGTGAGAAAAAGACTGAGTAAGGACAAAGTATAATAAAAATTGTCACTCTATATGCTTATTTAAATAAGAAATAAAAAGCAAAAAGATAGTAAAAGAGCAAAGGAGAGAAAAGAAATCACAAGACATATAGGAAAGAACAAAGAAAACATCTACCAATACTCATAGTAATATTAAGTATGTATTGATTAAATAATAAAATAAAATCTCAGAGATGTTCACATTACATTAAAAAACAAAATCCAACTACATGTTATCTATAAAATCCACAAAGATTTCAAAACTACAAAGAGGTTAAAAGTAAATGGATAGAACAAAATATTCCAAATAACACCCATAAGAATATTTGAGTGACTGTGTTAATGAGATAGACTTCAAAACAACAACAAAAAAATAGTTTCTAGAGATAAAGAAGAAAATTTTAGAGCCAGGCATGGTGGTACACAGCTGTAATCTCAACACTTGGGAGAGTGAGGCAAAAAGATCAGGAGTTCAAAGCCAACCTCGACTATATAGCTTTAGTGTATTATTTAATTTATTTATATTTAATGGCCACCATGTGTTACATGACACCGTGTTTTTAAAAAAAATGAAACAAAATAAAGGAGAGATATTTTATAGTAAGTACATGCTATAAAAATACCTGGAAGAAAAATCTGACAAAAGGAAAGGAAAAGTATATTAATAATAATTGGGATCTTCAATACTCTTCTTCAAACAGTGAATAGAAGTAAGTATAATTTACAACATATACAGGATGTTTAAGAACACTATAAATGTATTAAACTCAGAGAGTCATTTATAGCACAGAGCACCAACATTCTGTTCAAATGAACATAGAAGCTACGACAGAACACAATATATGCTGGCCACACAAAATCACACTAGACTTAAGAGAACTGTAATCATAAAATATATTTTCAACATTAAATTAAGTTTAAGGTCAACTACAAAAGAAATTAGTAAATGTAAAAATTAGAATGGCTAAGATCAAAGCCTCAGGCGACAACACATGTTGGAGAGGATGTAGAAAAAGAGGAATACTCCTTCATTGCTGGTGGGATTGCAAACTGGTACAACCACTCTGGAAATCAATCTGGAGGTTCCTCAGAAAACTGGAAATAGATCTACCTGAAGACCCAGCAATACCACTCTTGGGAATATACCCAAAAGATGCCCCACCAGGCCACAGGGGCACATGTTCCACTATGTTCATAGAGGCTTTGTTTGTGATAGCCAGAAGCTGGAAGCAACCCAGATGCCCCACAACAGAAGAATGGATACAGAAAATGTGGTTCATTTACACAATGGAATACTATTAAGAACTATTAAGAACGAGGACATCTTGCGTTTTGCAGGCATTGGATGGAACTAGAAAATATCATCCTGAGTGAGGTAATTCAAACCAAAAAGAACATGCATGGTATGTGCTCACTAATAAGTGGATATTAGCCAAAAAATAAAAGTACAGAATACCCAAGATACAGTCCACAGAACTCAAAAAGGTCAACAAGGTGAAGGGTCCAAGTGAGGATGCCTCAGTTCCACTTGGGAGGGAGAAAAAAACAATCACAAGTGGGGAGGGAGGGAGAGATCTGGGAGGGAAAGGGGGAAGGAGGAAAGGGGGAACATGATCAAGGTATTGGGTGGGGGAAAAGGACTGAAGCCCTGAGGGCCAGCAGAAAGAATGGAAACAGGCAACCTCAGGAGGTAGGAGGTGGGGGTACCCTCCAGAATGTACCAGAGACCTGGGAGATGAGAGACTCTCAGGACTCAAAGGGAGGGACCTTAGATGAAATGCCCTACAGTGAGGAGAGGGAACTTGTAGAGCCCACCTCCATCAGAAGACAGGGCATCAAGTGAGGGAGGAAGTTGCCATCCCACAGTCAAAACTCTGACCCAGAATTGTTCCTGTCTGAAAGAACTGCAGGGGTGGAAATGGAGAGGAACCTGAGGAAAAGAAGGTCGAGTGACAGGCCCAAAGTGGGATCCAGCTCAAGAGGAGGCCCCAAGGCCTGTCACTATTACTGAGGCTATGGAGTGCTCACAAAAAGGGACCTATCCTGACTGCCCTCCAGAAGACCCAATAAGCAGCTGAAAGAGTTAGATGCAGATATTTGCACCCAACCAATGGACAGAAGCTGCTGACCCCTGTGGATGAATTAGGGAAAAGCTGGAAGAAGCTGAGGAGGAGGGCGACCCTGTGGGAGGGCCAGCAGTCTCAATTAACCTGGACCCTGAGATCTCTCAGACTCTGGACCACCAACCAGGCAGCACACACCAACTGATATGAGACACCCCAACACATATACAGCAGAGGACTGCAGGGTCTGTGTTCAATCAGAGATGATGCACCTAACCCTCAAGAGACTGGAGGCCCCAGGGAGTTTAGAGATCTGGTGGGGTGGGGTTGGGGGTGAGCACATCCTCGTGGAGACAGGGGGTGGGGAGGAGGTACGAGATGGGGAATAGTCAGAGGGTGGACCACGAGGGGAATAAAATCTGAAGTGTAAAAAAAAAAAGAAAAAAGAAATTTTAAAAATAAATATACAAATGAAAAGCCAATAGTTCAATTAATAAAATTAGAAGAGGAATTAGAAAATACCTTGAGTTGATTAGAAAAAAAAATTAAAAAGACAGAACTTATTGGATATAGCTATAGCAATGCCTTCAGGAAAACATATAGATAGAAACCCCAATGCTTAAAAAGAATAGAGGTATCAAATCAACGTTCAAAAAATTCTATCCAAGGACAAGGAAGAAAGAGAAGCATCTAGAGTAAGTACAGAAGAAATCATGAAGATTAGCACAGGAATGAAATAAAAGCTGAAAAACAATGGATATAATTAAGAAACCCAAAATCCGGTGCTTTCAAAAGATCAAATACATGGGGCAAAGCCATTAACATTATTGAAAAGAAAAATGAGCAGAAAGTTTTAAATTATTAAAATCAGTAATGAAGGAACAGACACTATTGACACTTGGAGAAAGATTATCCCTAGAAAATTAAAGCTCTAACACCTGAGTGTGAACCTTGGAACAAATATCTTACTCTGGGAACATTTCTATTTCCTGATCTATGCAGAATTGAAGTTGTCTGGATCATTCATTTTCAAACATTTTATAAGCAAGCAAAGAATTTTTCAAAAAATCTTACAAGAAAATACTAAGTAAGAAAATGATTTAAAGTACAACTTAGAGAATATGCTTTCCTGGCAGGACCCAAGAGCTTTACAGAAAATGGTTCCTAAATTCCTAAACTAGACAATTCATGAGATTTCCTCTGGCTGTAAATTAATATATATATTAAATTATATTGTTTCAATTATTATTGCACAATTTGTGCTTCCACTAGATGGTGCTAATATGTTTCATTTTCTATTAAAATCAGCTTATATATGATTATTTTTAAACTTAATAACTTGTCATTGTACATAGATATTTAATATTGTCAACATATTTTTCATTTTTCTTTGAGAATTCATACATGCATACAATATACTTTGATCATAATCACCCCTCACCTTTTCCCACATCCTTCTCCCATATCTCCTTCCAAAACTTCACATTTCCTTCTTTTGTATGTGTGTGTATGTATGCATATAAAATGTTAGGTTTCTGATTTTTACTTTTCAACCATACTTAGTGGCAATTATTTTGCCACCAATGCAGCCCTTCCTCTGCCCTATGCTCCCATTTTCTTCCCCACTTAAAACCTCCACACCATTATTCCCCTCCTCTCTTCATATAACTCATGTTCTATTATATCCCTTCCCAAATTATACTGAATGAGCTAACAGAAACACAGAAAGGCAAATACTGCATGATGTATCCCATAACCTCAAATCTTTAGATCTGTGCATTTAATGTGGAGTACCAGTAATAAGTAAGAAAACTAGAATAGCATTACTAGGGGGAAGGTTAACTTGTACAAACTACTATTGGAACACTTATGTAATCCTCACCACACACATATGATATAAATGATATTGTACTTATTTTTTTCAAGCTAAGACATTGTGTCACATAATAATAGGATGAGTCAAAATCAGTTGACCATTAGGAGGATTTTTTTCTGACATCTTTGCAATTTCTCCCAGATCCCACTACATTGATTATATATCAATGCCATATATATGTGCCAAATTCTCAATAACTTAGTTGAAAAAAGAAAAAGAAAAATTTAAATAAGCACTTAAAACTTTAAAACTGCATAAATTTTATTTGGGCTCATATTAGTGGACCACTAATTTTGTGCATACAACACATTTGCATTTTGTAGTTTACTTACCTTTTATAATAAGGACTCTAGTATCTCTGGTGGTATACATTGAATTTTTTTTCCAGTAATGCTGAAACTCAAACTCAGGGCCTTAGGCACACATAGCCAGCTCTCTACTACTAAGCCACATATCCAGCCCTTCTGGCATACGTAACAACAGTAAAGGACAAGCAATGAAAAATAAAACATCTCAAATTTAAAGAATGTACATATAATAGCTATTTTTAAAACCATTGTGGAAATTACATAATTTTGGTTCACTAAACCTAAGTACTTTAAATTTTAAAATCAGCGATATAACTCTTGTTTTTTTCTTTTAAGTAATTTTATAAAAAATTATCTTAATCTTTGACATCTTTTTTTAATTTCCACAAGTGAAATTATTTATTTATTCATTCATTCATTTATTTAGCTAGTATTTGAGAAAGGTCATATACTGTACCACACCTGGACTGGCATGGAACTCATTATGGCTTGCCTCAAACTTATGTCAGTTCCCTGGTCTCAGCCTCCAAAATCCTGGGATCAGAAGTATAAGATACTATGCATGACTTACAAAAAGCTTTTTTTTTTTTTAAGTTATGTGAATGTCAGATTGGAGAGTCGACTCAGCAGCACTTACTATTAACATTTTATTTATATTCCAATGGCAGTTTCCCAAAAATAGTTATTTAAGCATCTTTTACATTTGTGTGTGTGTGTGTGTGTGTGTGTTGTGTGGTGCCAAAGGCAACAATGCATATACGGAGGTGAGAGAACAACTTGTAGGAGTTTGTTCTCTCCTTCCACCACGTAGGCTCTGGAGATGGAACTCAGGTTATCAGGCTTGATTGATGGCAAGTGCCTTTACCCACTGAGCCATATAACTGCTTGTCTCCCAATAGCTTAAATATGCTTATTAACATACATATAAAAATAAATGTAAAAGATGCTTAAATAACTATTTTTGTAAAGCTGCCAAAAGAATATGTGTTAATAGTCGGTACCTACAGTACTGTACTGTAGAAAATTAACTTTCCATATTATGTAATATATATAACTGCTATAAAGTGCAAAAGTAACTTATTTAACAAAGTAAAATATGTAAATTTTATTTGACTATACCAGGGGAAATACTAATTAGTATAGTAAAATAAAATCCTCTCCCAGGATTAGAAAACTGAAGGTCTTTCTTGAGTCCAAAACTATAGACCCACACTTGAAGTCTGTCCCACTGTGAGCATGTACCCACTTCTCTAGGCTCCAGAAACATCCTAGTAACAGCCACATCCCTGAGGTAAAGACTTATATCCTGCTCTTACAGCCTCAGTATGCAGACAAATCCTAGCATGACGCTGGCTCAAGTAAGCCTGGGTTGCAGAAAAGCCTGTATCATACCAAGCTCTACACAGCGTCCTATTAACTTACACTCCAGACATATCCTAGCTTGCTATCCCATATTCAGACATCAAGCCTGCTCCAGCTCCAAGTTGGCGACATGATATGAGGTTCCAGTAAATTTAGTATATAAATCTACTTCATTGGAACCTAATGCTCTAACATCTCACACAAAAACAAGCAGTATTCTGGTCACTGCAGACAAAGATATTGAATGCTCAGATAGCAAAACATGGTTTTAAGAACAAAGGATAATGAAAGAAACATGGAACAAATTAAAGCACTAGTCACCAACTCTAAATAAATGGAAATGTACTATAAAGAAATTTCTAAATATTCACCTTTTAAAAGTCTCAGTGATAGAGGGGGTTTGCAGCCCTCCAGGAGCTCCTGGAGACTGGACCACCAACCAAAGAATACACATGGAGGGATCCTTGGTGCTGGCCACATATGCGGCAGAGGAGGGTCTTGTTAGCCATCAGGGGGAGGAGAGGCCCTTGGGCCTGAGGGTATTAGATCCTCCAGTATAGGAGAATGCCAAGGAGGGAAAGCGAGGGTGGGTGGGTGGGAAATTGAAGAAAAAACAGTAGAATGACACATGCACAGTGCAAACTAGAGAGCAACAGCCAATAAAACTGGGGCATGGTTCCCTAGAGGGCTGTATAAGTTCTGAATCTTTAACATATAGGACCGTTCCTCTCATGACCATGATTTACAAGCCCAGAGATCAATGGATGAGTGGGAATGGTATTATTCACTGTCACCACTAGTGACTCACTAGTAGAATTTTACACTCCTACTCTTACAACCTTACATTTTTCTGGTGTAAAAGTCTTTGTTGTAAAGTGGGGAGTAGTTTGCCAAGGAGACACAACAATCATTCCACTGAACTAGGAACTAAGATTTCCCCATGGTCGTTTTGTGACCATGATGCTTTTGAGGCTTTAAAAAGAGCTACAATGTCAGCATGGATGATTGATCTGGACTACCACAAAAGAGGTAAAAGATAGTGTACTGGCTGGTTTTGTGTCAACTTGACACAAGCTGGAGTTATCACAGAGAAAGGAGCCTCCCTTGAGGAAATGCCTCCATGAGATCCAGCTGTAAGGCGTTTTCTCAATTAGTGATCAAGGGTGGAGGGCCCTTGTGGGTAGTACCATCTGTGGGCTGGTAGTCTTGGGCTCTATAAGAAAGCAGGCTGAGCAAGCCAGGAGAAGCAAGCAAGCCAGTAAGCAGCATCCCTCCATGGCCTCTGCATCAGCTCCTGATCCCTGACCTGCTTGAGTTCCAGTCCTGACTTCCTTTGGTGATGAACAGCAGCATGGAAGTGTAAGCTCAATAAACCCTTTCCTCCCCAACTTGCTTCTTGGTCATGATGTTTGTGCAGGAATAGAAACCCTGACTAAGAGAGAGAGCATGCTTGAACTTCCAGAAATCTTCAAGGCATCTCTTGGTGTTCTGTGATTATATTTTGTGATTATAGGCAACAGAAAAATGTTTAATAGCCCAACTGAAGCAGGAGGATAAATGGTCCAGACTCTTCAGAAATATAGGCATGTCACTTTTCCAGTCAATAAACCAAGTGAGACCTACTGAGAAAAGAGAATGGATGGTAGAAAGTAGTTATAAATACCAGATAAGGCTATGTGGCCAGTTACCAAATGAGGATTGTAATAACCATAAGCATTTCATCTTATTTTGTTAAAAATATGTCTGTGCATATATACATATATATTAAGCATATATTTGTGTTTTCTTTCCTCTTTTTTAAAGTCAAGTTGGCATTTCTTATTAAATAATCTTTTTATTGTTCATTTTGAAATTGTAATTTAATTACATCATTTATTCCATCCTTTCCTCTTTCTAAAACCCCCATATACTTCTCCCCACTCTTCTTCAAACTCATGGCCTCTTTTTCCATTGTTATTTCATGCATATATATGTGTGTGTATGATGTAAATATAATCTGTTCAGTTTGTATAGTGTTACTTGTATGTACATTTCCAGGCCTGGCCCTTTGGCATCTTTACCATTTGTCCTAGTTACTTTTACATTGCTATAATAAAGTACCATGACCAAGACAACTTATAAATGAAAGTATTTAATTTGGCATATGGTTTCATGCCAAGTCCTGCAGGGCTATATGGAAGGGACAATGTGACTCAGTTCCAACCCCTGGAGCAGAGATAGCAGAATGTGGGCCTCCACAAGTGTTGATGATTGCTCTGGGCATAGGGCTTGTTTGTACAATAATGTACATGATTTACTTTATGTTCCTCCTTTAGGAAATATTCTCCCTGCCAAGGTTGTGGGGGAATGCTCTCCCTGTTAAGGTTAATGACTCCATGATAACTAGAAACAGCATAAATCCAGGAGGCAAGAATATGTTCCTCATCAAAATGGCAAATGCTGTGACCTTAAAGACAGTCCTTAAGGCTGTGGGAAAGAACTCTGAAAAAAATGAGTGCAAGAACACATAATTTCTCAACTATGCAAAATATAAGGATGCAATATAAATTGTATGAGGGGCTTCATGGACCTAAAAGAACAGAGACAGCTGTACTAAGGAGCCAGCTTGTCAGAAAGATATTAAAGAAGGAGATAAAGAGATTTAGGGAGTGGTGATCTCAGAGGGAGATCCCACACAGATAGCTGTGCTTACAAAAGCAGGCAAATTCCTGACTTCAAGATCAGCCTGGGACAGAGTTTAGGTCCAAGTGGGATAGGAATGGTAATCTCAGGACGAGATTCCACCCAGCTAAACTTATGTGCTTACAAAGGCAAACAGATCTCTGAATTCATTTGCTATGTTCTTAAAAATGTACTTGCTGTCCTTTTCTAAGAATCAAAAGGCTAAAATGCTAAATCATGGGATAATCAAAAGGAAACCTGAAGTAAATAACTGAATTGATATGTAAATAAAAGATTGACCTTTATTCTGAGAGAGAGAGAGAGAGAGAGAGAGAGAGAGAGAGAAAGAGAGAGAGAGAGAAAGAGAGAGAGAGAGAGAGAGAGAGAGAGAGAGAGAGAGAGTGCTACCCAGAGAAAACTGCTTGGAGAACAAACACAGCAGTTTTAGAATTTTTCTACCAGGATTTATGACTTTGGTTGGAAAACCCAAGAGCTATTTCAAGCAAAGAGAGTCATTTCAAGCAGAGAGGGCTGTTTCGAGTAGAGAGCTGTCTCAAACAGACTATAGAGCCAAGAGCTATCTATAGAGCTGGCTAGGGAGCCATCTCAAGCAGACTACAGAGCTGTTAGCTTGTACCCACAATGACTTTGAGTTGTTCTTCCACTGCTCCCAAACACCCCTTCTTCAGGAACTCGTCTCTAAGCTAAGGCTGGACCTTGACAGTTTCATAAGGTTAGACAGAGTCCATGACAGCAGAGAAAAGGAAGAGATAAATACTCACATTTGATCCACAAATACAAGTTAGAAAGAGCATACTTGGAATCTCATGAGTGTTTTGAAACCTCAAAACCTGCCCTCCTCCAAAAAGGCCACATCTCCTAGCCTATCCCAAAAAGTTACACAAACTGGAGATTAAGTATTAAAATATACGACCCTATGGGGGTATGTGTTGGTGTGAATGAGAATAGTTTCCATAGGCTCATACACTTGAATGTTTGATTCCCAGTTAACAGACTGCTTAGGAAGGATTAGGAACTGTGACTTTCTTGAAGGAGTTATGTTACTGGGGGTTGGCTTTGAAATTTCAATGGCCCATGACAGGCCCAGTCTCACTCTATGTATGTATTATATTCTGCTTGCAGATCAGGATGTAAGCTCACAGTTACTCTGCCTGCCTCCCTGCTGCTCTGCTCCCCATCATGATGATCATGGACTAATCCTTTAAAATTCTAAGCTAGCCCATTAAATGCTTTCTTTTATAAGACTTGCCTTGGTCATAGTGTCTCTTCACAGCAACAGAACAGTAACTAAGGCAGTGTTGTTTTCATTCAAACTACCACACCATTTAATACAACATCAATAACATCATAGTTAAGTATTGTTAAATCTGTATCGTCATATTTAAGTTATAGAATATTAAGGAATTGGTCATCCCTCAAGGGAATTTTATGTTTTCACTTATATATAGGATAATTATAGCATATTAGGTAGAATCCCCAGCATGCTATTGCCTTCATTTGGAAATCAAACATTACATAAAAATATATGGTTGGGTGTCAAGTTGACAAGAGGTGGACTTGTGACTGTTAATCTTGGTTTCTAACATGACTGGATCTGTCCCTATTTGGGGATGTGCAAGCATTTCCAGGTAATATTAATTGAGGGAAGAACAGTCTTCCTGAGAGTGGCCTGCACTGGCTAAAACTCAGAAAGTGATGAGGTCCTGGGGGAAAAAAGCATTGCTGCTTGCCTCCTTGCCTTTGCTTCTTGCTAGTGAGTTCATCTGACTCTGTTGCTGCAAACGTTCTTTGCTGACATCAGAATCCACCTTCATCAGATTCTACTATGAACTGAAGACTAGTGACTCCCTCTGGAATCTTCAATGCCTTTGGCACCAGATTGAAACTGCTGAGATATCAAGATTCATGGACTGAACAGCAACCAGGTTCTCTGCCTCTCCAATGTGCAAAAAGCCAATATTATCTATAAGTCATTATAATAAATTCCCTTTATAACATATTTACTTTCTATCAGTTCTATTTCTCTAGAGAATTCTGAACAACACATGTTAAAGAAGCAAATAAATTTGGCATACTGGCTGCTGAAATCAGAAAAGATTTAAATGGCCAAAGTACTACACAATAAATATGAACTGATCTCTATCATAATATTTCTGAATTTTCATTACCTAAGCCAGAATGAACTCTCTTTGTATTTATTCTGCTTGCTTGTTTCCACTCCAAGGTTGTAACAGAGTACATGAAGATATTTTGTCTGTAACAAAAAAACATAAATAAGTAAATAAATAAAATTCATTATTTTCTTCAAATTAAAAAATATCAATAGCTATTCATAGTCTTAAAAACAGCCTAGGAATGGTTGCACACACCATTCACAAATTCAGACAGATCTCTATAAGTTTGAGATCTTCCTGTTCTCCATATGAATTCCAGGCCAGCCAGGGCTAAATAAATAACCATCCAAATAAAAACTTCTCAAGTTATACAAAAGAGTGATAAAAAGCATTCAAGTTGAGACTGCAATTATATATGGAAAATGTTAACAAGAGATTACTGATCAGGATCAGATAAACCATCTAAACAGTCCCAAAACCCCTAAAGAAATAAAAGCAGTCATTAAAAGTCTCCCAACCAAAAAAAGCCCGGGACCAGATGAGTTCAGTGCAGAATTCTATCAGACCTTCAAAGAAGACCTAATACCAATATTCTTCAATCTATTCCACAAAATAGAAACAGAAGGAACACTACCCAATTCATTCTATGAGGCCACAGTTATACTGATACCAAAACCCCACAAAAACTTCAGACCAATTTCCCTTATGAATATCGATGCAAAAATACTCAATAAAATTCTTGCAAACCGAATCCAGGAACACATCACAATGATCATTCACCATGATCAAGTAGGCTTCATCCCAGGGATGCAGGGATGGTTCAATACCCAGAAATCCATCAACATAATCCACTACATAAACAAACTCAAAGAAAAAAACCACATGGTCATTTCCTTAGATGCTGAAAAAGCATTTGACAAAGTTCAACATCCCTTCATGATAAAAGTCTTGGAAAGATCAGGAATTCAAGGAGCATACCTAAACATAGTAAAAATAGTATACAGCAAACTAGTAGCCAACATCAAACTAAATGGAGTAAATGAAGAGAAACTGGAAGCAATCCCACTAAAATCAGGGACTAGACAAGGCTGCCCTCTCTCTCCCCATCTATTCAACATTGTACTTTAAGTTCTAGCTAGAGCAATCAGACAACAAAAGGAGGTCAAACGGATACAAATTGGAAACAAAGAAATCCAAATATCACTATTTGCAGATGATATGATGGTATACTTAAGTGACCTGAAAAACTCTACCAGAGATCTGCTACAGCTGATAAACACCTTAAGTAAAGTGGCTGGATACAAAATTAACTCAAGCAAATCAGTAGCCTCCCTATACTCGAAGGATAAGCAGGCTGAGAAAGAAATTAGGGAAATGACACCCTTCACAATTGTCACAAACAATATAAAATATCTTGGTGTGACTCTAACCAAACAAGTGAAAGATCTGTATGACAAGAACTTCAAGTCTCTGAAGAAATAAATCGAAGAAGACCTCAGAAGATGGAAAGATCTCCTATGCTCATCGATCGGCAGGATTAATATAGTTAAAATGGCCATCCTGCCGAAAGCAATCTACAGATTCAATGCAATCCCCATCAAAATCCCAACTCAATTCTTCATAGACTTAGAAAGAGCAATTCTCAAATTCATATGGAATAACAAAAAAACCCAGGATAGCAAAAACTATTCTCAACAATAAAAGGACTTCTGAGGGAATCAGCCTCTCTGACCTCAAGCTGTACTACAGAGCAGTAGTGATAAAAACTGCATGGTATTGGTACAGTGACAGGCAGGTAGATCAATGGAATAGAATCAAAGATCCAGAATTGAACCCACACACTTATGGTCACTTGATCTTTGACAAAGGAGCTAAAACCATCCAGTGGACAAAAGACAGCATTTTCAACAAATGTTGCTGGTTCAACTGGCAGTCTACATGTAGAAGATTGGGAATTGATCCATTCCTATCTCCCTGCACAAAGCTCAAGTCCAAGTGGATCAAGGTCCTCCACATAAAACCAGATACACTGAATCTAATAGAAGAGAAAGTGGGGAAAAGTCTAGAACATATGGGCACAGGGGAAAAGTTCTTGAACAGAACACCAATGGCTTGTGCTCTAAGATCAAGAATCGACAGATGGGACCTCATGAAATTACAAAGCTTCTGTAAGGCAAAGGACACTGTAAATAAGACAAAACAGCAACCTACAGATTGGGAAAAGATCTTTACCAATCCTACATCTGATAGAGGGCAAATATCCAATGTATACAAAGAACTCAAGAAGCTAGACTCCAGAGATCCAAATAAACCCTATCAAAAAATGGGGAACAGATCTAAACAGAGAATTCTCAACTGAGGAAAATCATAGGGCTGAGAAGCACCTGATTAAAGAAATGTTCAACATCCTTAGTCATCAGGGAAATGCAAATCAAAACTACCCTGAGATTTCACCTCATACCAGTTAGAATGGCTAAGATCAAAAACTCAAGTGACAGCACATGTTGGTGAGGATGTGGAGAAAGAGGAACACTCCTCCATTGCTGGTGGGAATGCAAGGTGATACAACCTCTCTGGAAATCAGTTCGGTGGACCCTCAGAAAAATGAACATAATACTACCTGAGGACCCAGCTATTCCACTCCTGGGCATATACCCAGAAGATGCTCTAACATGTAATAAAGACACATGTTCCACTATGTTCATTGCAGCCATATAATAGCCAGAAGCTGGAAACAACCCAGATGTCCCTCCACAGAGGAATGGATACAGAAAATGTGGTACATTTACACAATGGAATACTACTCAGCTATTAAAAACAATGACTTCATGAAATTCGCAGACAAATGCATGGATCTTGAAAATATCATCCTGAGCGAGGTAACGCAGTCACAAAAGAATAAGCATGGTATGTATTCACTGTTAAGTGGTTATTAGCCCAAAAGTTCGAAATACCCAAGAGTCACTTCTCAGCAACAGTAGGGCTGAGTGTGAGGTCCCAGATGGAGGACTTGGAGAAAGGACTGAAGGAACTGAGGGAGTTTGCATCCCCAGGGAGGCAGCAACAAGTGGCAACTGGCCTGAACCCCCCCCCCATACTCCTGGAGCCTGATCCACCAGCCAAAGGATACACATGGAGGGACCCATGGTGCTGGCCACATATATGGCAGAGGAGGGCCTTGTTGGCCATCAGGGGGAGGAGAGGCCCTTGGGCCTGAGGGTGTTAGATGCCCCAGTATAGGGGAATGCCAAGGAGGGAAGACGAGAGTGGATGGGTGGGTCGGTGGGTGGGGGAATACCCCCATAGAGGCAGGGGAGGGGGAGGGAATGGGGAGGTTCCAAAGGGGAGATCTGGAAAGGGGGAAACATTTGAAATGTAAATGAAAAATGAAAAATTAAAAAAAAAATAAAAGAAAAGGTATTCTGGAAGTTGTGAGTCAAGGACTACCACAAAGTCGTACAAAAATGCTTACTGTCTTCCTTTCACCTGCATTCTCCTGGCTGTCTCTGGCTCCATCCTCCAGCTCTCAGCTCCCTCTTGGAGCTTACATGAACACACTCTCACACAGGATTCCATATTCATATTCATTCATATCCTCTCTCTCTCTCTCTCTCTCTCTCTCTCTCTCTCTCTCTCTCTCTCTCTCCATGGACTCCAATTTTATTACTACAGCTTGGCCTCAGTACTGATCAATGCTCCAAAGCATGGCACACTTAATTTCCAAATTCTCAGAGAATGCAACAACTGCACAAAGAAATGACCTCCAAATCTAGAAATGACCTCCAAATCTCTTACAAGTAAACTTGCTCTACTCTATACTCACAAAGTCTCTTATCTAAGGTTCTACTTCCCACCATAAAAATAATTTATCTCTATGATTTCTTTGCACTCTTCTTTCAAAAAATCTCTTAAAATTATACTATAAACTCTTATCTCAAGATCTGTAAGTTGCTCACAGGGTATGGTTAAAGAATTATAGGAGACGAACCACTACTAATGTTGCTAAAAGAGCTCAGTATTAACCTAAGCCCCAATGACTTATTGTGTACCCATAGATTAGTGCGTTTCTCAACCCTTGTCAGAGAAATTCAGTCTTGCAGAAGATGATCATTAGCACAGAGACCCACAATTGGTCAACTTGCAGAAAATAAGAGATGTTGGAGTACTCAGCTTCCACTGGATATCTATTCTGCGCCCCTTCCCCAGAGGCTTGGGGACCTTTATGTGAAAGGAGGGTAGATAAAACAACAGAAGCAGGGGATGAATAAAGCAGGGCAGTCAGAACAGCTGTGCTCTCACACATGGTGAACTCACAGCAGTTAGGACAAAATACACAAGAGTTATCCAGTTCAAGACAGACAAAAATCTCAGAACAGAGTAGAGGATGGGGGTGAGCATGAGCTATTGGTAACCATAGTCACTAGGAGACACTCAGTTTTCTTTAAGGGTGTGACTCCTGGCAGATCCAGCAGGCTCCAGGGCCCCATACCCAAGAGTATTTGGGTAACCTAAATTGGACTTGATGGGATTTTTTTAAGTGGTAAAAGCATTGGCTGCTCTTCCAAAGGACCCAGATTTGATTCCCAGCACCTACATGGTAGCTAACAACTTCTGCAACTCTAGTCCTAGAGGATCCAACACCCTTTCTGGTTTCTGTGTGCACCGACACACAAGAGGTGTCCAGACATACATGCAAGCAAAACACCCATATACATAATATTTGGGGGGGGAGGTGGTTATGATATAGCTTTGGCTATCCTGGAACTCACTATGTGGACCAGGCTGGAATCAAACTCACAGAGATCCATCTGCCTCTGCCTCCTGAGTGCTGAGATTAAGAGCATGCGTCAGTACATCTGGCTCATATAAAAATAAATTTTAAAAAATTGTAAAGATACAAAGTTGGGTAGGTACAGAGATGGAAGTAGGTCTGGGAGGAGTTGGGGAAATAATATGATCAAAATATATTGTATGAAATTCTCAAAGAATTAATAATATTTTTTAAAATGAAATCTGATCACTCAAAAATATTTGCTTTGGGTTGTTACATCCAGTAAAAGTATTACAGTAGAAAATAGACTCAAAGACAAAATAAAATTCTCAAAATTTTTTAAATTTTGATAAATACCCAAAGAACTATCCAACCTAAAAAGCTTCTTTGGAAATAGTTTAACGGTTCCTTTAAATTTCCTTTACATAAATTATCATAAAGACAAAAGCAGGACCCAGTATATGAATTTACCATAGGAAAATAGTTATGGGTAAATCAATGAAATAGATCAATAGCATGTTTTTATAGAATTTTAAACTCTCAAAATATTAGAAAATGACATGTAAAGCTGTTTTATAATTCTAATAGTTTACCTTAATGCCCCTGAGTATTTAAAGAAATCACCTACATAGAATTCTACCCATAAAAAAGGAATTCTTTATAAATTTTACCAGAGCAAGACTAAGAAGCAAAACCTCAATTAAGAATGTAAGATCTGAGTCAAGTTATTCATGAGTAATGTATAAAGCCTTGGCTTTCTTTATTAAAAAAATTCCCTTTGAATGACACTGCATTCAAAAAGTATAAATTCAGTATGCACGACTGAGCACATCAGATCTACTGTATATCTGAATCTAAAATAAAGAACAGTCTTGTTAATCTTGCCAGTATGTGTTTGAAAAGCATCTATTGGTATTTAAATGTATTCCTGACATTGCAGCAAAAACAGTTTAACTCATTACATGCTCCAGATCCCACAGGTTCATATAAGGCCATCCCAATTATGTAGTCATAATGCCATTCTCACCAACTTACTGCACAGATGCCTACAACTGAACTGGTTCAGAGGAAAATGTAAAAAGAAATTCTGATGAATAATTATGTATACTAAGCCTTTATCCAGTTTCTTTGTATTTTCTGTTTGTGCTCTCACCATTCTTACAAATCTATTTACACTAAATGCTACTTCTTAGAGGGGAAAAATAACAAAATACTAAACATAACAACAAAGGTATAAAAGGCTAAAAGAAATCTGTGAAGGTATTTGTAGCATGTTTTTAAATGAAATGATCAAAAATTACCAATTCTGTTCTTTGACTCATTCATTTATATATTCAATAACAATGATTTGCTAAGCATAATAGACATTATTCTAGGAATCAAGTACACATCACTGAACAGAATAGACAGAAATTCCTGTATTCATGAAACATTTCTAATGTGGTGTGAAATAAGATTCATAAAAATAACTGTTTAAAGAAATATGCCATGCCCTGTACCCTAGCTTTGACTCACAGCACTGGAAAACATACAGGGAAGAACAAAAGAGAAAAGACAAGCAAGAAATATTTTCTTTGCTTTACATGGGATGCTAAAATATATGAGCAGAGGTTTCCTAGGGGGAAAAATCTATATTAAAGATTCTACAACATTAAACTGGGTTAGGCTAAGGAATGTAGTTCACCTATCATGCACAAGGCCCTAGGTTTCCACAAACTGGATGTGTTGATGTATGACTGTAATCCCAGAACTTGAGAGGGGAGGCAGGAAGATCAGAAGTACAAGCTCTGCAAAACTAGTCCCAAACTCAAAAGTGGAATATAACCTACATTTTAGTTCAACAAGGAATACTGGCAGTGTTAATACAAATATAATCTAAGGTAGTTATAGGACAACTTCTTAGTGCAGAGGTTAATGATCTATGGAAATTCTCAAGTATGGAGAATGATAGACGAAACATGGAAACTAAGATACTGTATCTTAAGAGCCCACTTTTCTTGATTAAGTCACAGGGTGTAAACAGACAATACTATAAAATTACTCTTATTGGTTTCTTTCTTCCCTTTCTAATTATAAAATAAGTAATTATAATTGGTTATACCCACAAAAATCTATAAAAATTCCGAATTCTCATAAATTTGGCCTCTTGTCTTTACCTGTCACCTAAAACATTTGGTACATGGAGAAAGAAGTATTTTGTTGAGAAGGAATTCAAAATAATACTGTATAGTTATTATAATTTCTTGTGTTTATGTTATATTTACTTCTCTAAACTGAAATCTGGTCTAATACCAAGATAACAGAACAAATCTGCTAATTATGAACAGATAAGAGTTATAAAGAAGTAGATATTAAATACCGATCTTTCCTAGTATTAAAACAATCCATTTCACATGAAGCTATAGCCATGGAATAAAACTGGCCAAAAGAAAACCTATCATCAAAAGTAATGAAAAACCTAAGCTGGGCGTAGTAGTACACGGCTTAAATACCAGCACTCAGAAGGCAGAGGCAGCTGTATTTCTGTGAGTTTGAGGCTAACCTGGTCTACATAGTGAGCTACAGGACAGCCAGGGACTGCTATATTGACTGGCCTGGAAATAATAATTTCATACTAATACCCATTTTACAATTCTAAGATGAAACTATATAGATGATGGGCCAAATTTAATATTATTAATTAAAATTACCTTGTCCACCAACATTTGAGTTTGATATGAGAACTTTAATTTTAATTATACAAATAACTTTTTCATGTTTTCCCTTCCCTTCCTTGCCTTATCATGTATGTACGTGTGTGTACCTGTGTTGTGGTACATGTATTTATGTCTGGGCATGCATATGGTGGCCAGAGCCTAATATTGGATATCTTCATCACTTGCTTTTCATCTTGTTATTTTGAGACAAAGTCTTTCACTGAATCTGGAGTTCACTAATTCGCTAGACTAGCTGGCAGTGAGCTCCAGAGATCTGCTTGTCTCTGAGGATCCATCTGTGTCAACAACTTTAGAACACCCCTATGTCAGGAGTACCAATGTGTGCCCTGAAACTAGGCCTTTATGTTGGTGCTGGGAATAGAAAATCAAGGTCCTCATTTCTATGCTGCAAGCACTTTAACCACTGAACCATTGCCCCAGGCCAAACATTATTTTTCAGTCTCATATTTCTAATTTATTTTTTCTCTTAATTTTGTTGTATTTTAAGCATTAACAGATCTTGCATGTTTATATTTTTAATTATTATATTAAAGAAATAATAGGTCATACATTTTATACTTTATTGAATTATTATATTAAAAATTAATCAAGTGTTGATTATCTAGCTCTAAGATACTTACCTTGTACTCTTCTCTTACCCAGCTTTCTCTAATACTATGATATTTTAGCGATAATTGTTTTTTATGGAATTCTAAGACATAAATGTATATCCAATTTTCTAGATATTTTTTCTCTGCCTCTGAATATTAATACAGCATTAATTTCTGCTGCAAAAATTTTGCAATGAGCCAGGCAGTGGTGGTGCACGCCTTTAATCCCAGCACTCGGGAGGCAGAGGCAGGCGGATTTCTGAGTTCTAGGCCAGCCTGGTCTACAGAGTGAGTTCCAGGACAGCCAGGGCTACACAGAGAAACCCTGTCTCGAAAAACCAAAAAAAAAAAAAAATTTTTTTTTTTTTTTGCAATGAGATACAGGAAGAATATCTCTGGCAAAGAAAAAAAAGAGATTGAATTCATTAATTAATTTTCATTGAAATGTTATCTCTATTAATTCCCCTCCAATCTTTACCCTATCATGTGATCTCATTGTAGACTTCCTGACTTGTATTTTCAGGTCCCTTATCTAAGCTTTAAGCCCACCAAAAATTACAAACTCTAAATAACTGTGCTAACCTTTAGAATTAAAAGTAAAGTTCTAATAATAGAGTTCTACCACATACCCCCAAAGTGCAGTCTTAGTTCTCAACTTGTAGTCATTTATTAGTAGCTTCCTCCTGACAAAGTCTTAACTGTTGTGTTAAATATCATCCTACGCACTGTGACCCAGTCCTCTCTTTGTTTTGCTTCCCTTTACCACATCAAATACTGCACAAGTTAATTTTCCTTGCCTTGACATTACTTATCTCTTTTCTTGTTGTTGGATATACAATTCCATATCCATTTAATTTACAAAGAATAGTTTTAAAAAGTTTCTGTGTTCTAGTAATTTATAATCTGAAAGACAGCAAAAGAACCAAAGGGACAGTAAAAGCCATACAAATGTAAACAATCCTAGAGACCATATGCTTCTAAGATTAGCAAGAGGGCTGGGTTGTAGTTCAGTTAGTAAAGTGCTTGCCTAGCATACACAAAGCCCTGGGTTTCATCCCAATACTACATAAACTGGGCATGTTGGCACACGCCTGCAATTCCAGAACTCAGGAGGTAGAGATAGGAAAATCAGAAGTTCAAGGCAACCCTGGGCTACATCAGGCATTATCTCAAAAACCACAAAAATAATAGGGTTCAGAAAAGTTGCAAGATACTAAATAAACATTTAAGGGTATCTACATCCTTTTATCTTTCAGTTTTATGAATTCAAATGCATGCTAGACAAGTCTTCTCCAGTTGAGCTATATCCCCAATGTCCTTTTTACTTTTTATTTTGAGACAGTATCTCACTATGTTTCCATGGCTGACCTTGAAATTGCAGTTCTCCTGCCTCACCCACAAAAGTAGCCAGGATTATAGGCCTGTAACACAAGATCTAATTTTAAAATATTATCTTTAAGATTCAGTATTTACAATAGCTACTGAATGTGAGCTAATTTTATAAATAAATTATAAAAACATACCAAAGGATAATTTAAAACTTTATATAGTGGTGAAAATGTGTTTTTGTAGCCGAATGTTTGCCTAACACACATGAGGTCCTGAGTTTTGTCCTTAGCGCTATGAAAAAAGTTTGTACGAGTAAGAATATATCACATTTATCAATATGGTGATTGAGTATCATAAAAAATAGTAAATCTGTAAGTGTTGCTTCAATCAATAACCCGGTAGTTTTTCACCAGTTATGACAAGCTGATTCTAATAGAAATCAGAAAAACAAGGGGTCAAAGCCAGATGGCACATACCTATAATGCCAGGACTTGGGAGGGAGGCAGGAAGATAAGTAGAAGATAGCCTGCCAGAAAACGGAAACAAAGAAGAGCCAACATAATACTTAAGGACAAAACTGGATTTACTCTATTAAGACTGTAGTAAACCAAATACTGTCCCCTTAAAATGTATGTCAACCTAGCACATATGTTTATCTTATCTGGAAGTAGGGTTTTTGCATTGTGATAAAGAAAAGGTCACAAAGGGTTAAGTTGGCTCCCAAATCTAACATAACTTCTGTCTTTGTAAGAATAGCTCCTGGGCCACAGAGATGGCTCAGTAGATAAAGGCACTTGCTGTTAAGATTAAGAACCTGAGTTTGAAACCTGGAACTCACACGGTGAAAGGAAAAGAGTGAATTCTATAGGTCTAAGTGCCTACATTTGTGTGTGTGTGTGTGTGTGTGTGTGTGTGTGTTCTCACATGTGTGAACAAAATGGCTCAGTACATAAAGGTGCTTTTTAACAAGCGTGATGACCAGGGACCAACAGGAACAAAGGAGAGAACCAGTTCTTGCCAAATTGTCCTCTGACAGTCACATGAGCACTGTGGCACAAACATGCATGTTATTCACTCTATGAGAGTATAGGCTCTCATATAGCAGAGGCTGGCCTCACACTTTCTTCATATTTGAGGATGACCTTGAACTACTTATTATCCTGCCTCCCTGCCAAGTATTATGTGTCAACACACATACTGTGTTAGCTGGCTTTGACTCCTTGTTTTTCTGAATTCTATTAAAATTAGCTCATCATGATTAGTGAAAAACTACTAGGTTATTGATTGAAGCAACACTTACAGATTTACTATTTTTATGAATATATATATTGCAGAGGACCAGAGTTTGGCTCCTAGCACCCATGTTAAGTTGCTCACAACTGCCTATAAGTCCAGCTCCATGAAATCAGATGCACTCTTCTGGCCTAAGCAACCTGCATTCACATGCACACAAACACATGTAAAAACAAATCTTATGCCTAAGGTAAATATTATACTGAATAAGGGGAAAGTCAAAGCATCTCCACTGATAGCAGAAAGAGGCAAGTGCTCACTGTATGTACTCTTACTTGATACAGTGCTTGGTGTATTAACTAAAGCATTAAGACAAGACCAAGAAAAGAAATAAAAATAAGAAAGGAAGAGGCCACACTATCTCTATTTACAGATGAGGTGATTCTATACCTACGAGACTCCAGATACCACCAGAAAAATTTTAGAACTGATAAGTACTTTCAGCAAAAGGGCAAAATAGAAAAATCAGTAGCATTCCTGTACACAAATAACAAATATTCTGAGGAAGAAATTAGGAAAATAGACTCAATCACAACTGCCTCAAAAATAAAAATGATATCCAAACAAAGAAGTGAAAGACAATGACTTTTAAACACCGAAGAAAGAAATTGAAGAAGATAATAGAAATGGAAGATTCCCCATGCTAATGAATATAAAAAGTTATGATATGCAGATTCAATGCAATGCCAACATCAAGATTCCACTGCTACTCACAGAATAGACTCCAACCTCATTTCATTTCACAAATAGAAAAGAGAACCTTAGAATCCATATTGAAACACAATATACCTAAGATACCCACAAAGAATAATACCAGAGCTAGCAACATACCTGATCAAAATTAGTACAAGCAAAATATAATAAACCAACCTTGTATGCCACCCAATAGGAAAACATGAACATAGGGTCTCTTCTCCGAGTAATTGACACCAAATAAGTCACATTCTAAAAACTGTCAAGGTCATGAGTGTAAAGACAAGATGAAGAAGTATTCTAGAGAGCAAGAGCCTAGAAACTATAATGATAGATTAAATCTTCTTTCTATATAGGTCACAGCTAGAAAAGTTGTATCTCAACTCTCTGCCAAAGGATATGTGAATTACACTATTTTTGTAACTTTTTTGTAAACATGAAAACAGTTTAATATTTAAACTTAAAAGAGTACCTAGGACATGATAAGCAATGGAGAAATATATAAATCCAGTTCTACATTAAACAAAATATTTAAGGGAAATTAACAATCTCACAAGCAGAACTTATAAAACCTTTGACACTCTAATATCCAACTATCTCTGTTATTAATCCCTCCGTAAGAATAAATCCTAAAGCAAGCATAAACATTGAAGGAAAAGCTGGCCAGTGGGAAAGGGGGGCAGGAAAGGGAAAGGGGGAAAGCAAAAGGCTATATTTAAAAGTTCTGATGAGACCCAGTGAAGAAAGCAGCCTTTATCCTATTGAATTTCTCATACCTCTAAATCCCAGTATAAAAAAAATACTAGGACAGTGACATTAACTGCATTCAACCTCGTCAGCAGGGAAATAAACTCATTTTTTTTTCTGTGATCATATACCATGAAATCTTAGCAAAATCATATTACAATAAAGGATGAACAAAGAAATTTAAGTTCAACATCCTTAGTCATCAGGGAAATGCAAATCAAAACAACCCTGAGATTCCCCCTCACACCAGTCAGAATGGCTAAGATCAAAAACTCAGGTGACAGCAGATGTTGGCGAGGATGTGGAGAAAGAGGAACACTCCTCCATTGCTGGTGGGATTGCAAGCTGATACAACCTCTCTGGAAATCAGTTTGGTGGACCCTCAGAAAAATGAACATGATACTACCTGAGGACCCAGCTATTCCACTCCTGGGCATATACCCAGAAGATGCTCCAACATGTAATAAAGACACATGTTCTACTATGTTTGTAGCAGCCATATTTATAATAGCCAGAAACTGGAAACAACCCAACACAGGAATGGATACCGAAAATGAGGCACATTTACACAATGGAATGCTACTCAGCTATTAAAAACAATGACTTCATGAAATTCTTAGGCAAATGGATGGAACTTGAAAATAGCATCCTGAGAGAGGTAACACAGTCCCAAAAGAACGAACATGGTATGTACTCACTGATAAGTGGATATTAGCCCAAAAGTTCGGAATAGCCAAGATACAATTCACAGACCACATGAAGCTCAAGAAGAAGGAAGGCCAAAGTGTGTGTGTGTTTCAGTCCTTCTTAGAAGAGGTAACAACATACTCTCACAGAAGCAAATACGGAGACAAAGTGTGGAGCAGAGACTGAAGGAAAGGCCATCCAGAGACTGCCCCACCTGGGGATCCATCCTATACACAGCCACCAAACCTGGACAGATGGACACTATTGTGGATGCAGTGAAGTGCTTGCTGATGGAAGCATGATATGTCTGTCTCCTGAGAGGCTCTGCCAGAGCCTGACAAATACAGAGGTGGATGCTCACAGCCAACCATTGGACTGAGCACAGGGATCAGATGGAAGAGTCAGGGAAGGGACTGAAGGAGCTGACGGAGTTTGCAGCCCCATGGAGGTAGCAACAGTGTCAACTGGCCAGACACCTCCAGAGCTCCCAGGGAAAGAATACACATGGGGGGACCCATGGCTCTGGCTGCATATGTAGCAGAGGAGGGCCTTATTGGACATCAGTGGGAGGAGAGGCCCTTGAGCCTGAGGGTGTTCAATGCTCCAGTGTAGGGGAACACCAGGGAGCAAAGACAGGAGTGGTCAGGGGAGCACCCTCATACAGGCAGGGGTGGGGAGATGGGATAGGGGCTTTCCAAAGGGGAGACCTGGAAAGGGAGAGACATTTAAAATGTAAATAAAGAAAATATCCAAAATAATGTAGAAAAATTTTTTAAAAAGAAACAGAAAAACAAAGAAATATAAGGACTTACTAGCTTCACCTTTTGAATGCCCTTTCTGATAAAGAACAAAGGAAGTCAGTTATTTTAAAGATCAGCTAAAAAAGTAGAACTGATCTCAAATAGAATCTACAAAAGGCTCCACACAGCAGTGATAACTCTTCATGAACTTAATACAGCATAATTTGAAACTCTTGGGGGAATAAGTGCAGAAATTTCACTTACCATTTCAGGGAGCTTCATCAGCATATCTTTACAACGTAAGACACACATAGATGCTTTCTTGAAATCCCCTTGAGCAACAGCCTAAAAAAGAGGGTGACAAAAATTGGTTAAAGTGATATGACAAGATAATTGTCTCACAGTCTTATATATTTTATCTATTTACTTGTGAGAGCATGTGTGTGTGCATGCATGCGCACGAATGTGCACATGTGCACACGTGTATACACACACACACACACACACACACACACACGGAACTTACTATGTAGCCCAGACTGGCCTCCAATTCACACTGATCCTCCTGCAATAGCCTCCCCAAATGCTGGGATTATACATGTGAGTCACTACATAGGGCTTCTTTTTTCAACAAAATAATGTTATAGATTACTTTCTAAGGGAGAAAACTCCTACATTTGCTGTTTTCTTCTCTTTATGTAAATCAAGTATTCTTGTGCTTTGATTTGGGGGTATTTAACTCAGTGCTAGAGCACAAGATAATATAGAGGTTCCATTTCCAACACCAAAAATATGTAAAATGCCCAGTTCACTCTAGTTTCCTTCTCCATCCACCTGACAAGCATAAACCTTGACATCTTTCAGAATAGATACTCTTACTAGGATTTTAAATAGAAGAATGTTTAAAAATGAGAATAAATTAAGACAAGAATATCAATAAATCAAATCTCACATATGGAGATTAAAAATAATATTCCCATCTCTACTGTAACAATTTAGTGAATACAAGGAAATCTTACTATTAAAGAGAAATTCTTCATAACAAGATGTTGCTTTCTATTTGTATAACATAAAACAATGAGAATAATGCTCTAATAAACTATAAATCTTTATCATGACACAGATCTTACCCTACAGAAATTAAAGCTATAGTAGTGCATGTTATTATAGTTTTAATAGAAATATGAATGCAATTGCTTTATAATAGATGTGTAGTTAACTATGTTATGACAAGACTATAGAGAGACTGGCTGCAAAGCTCAATGGTAGAAGAGTTGCCCAGTATGCATGATAAACTTTTCATCCTTCGCTTACATTAGATCCCTGTATCTATTTACATTTTGAATCAATCTTTAATCAATATATGCTTTCATAAACAATTTTTAAATGGTAATTTAAAAATATTTGCTATGTTATGCAAATATACAAATATACAGTAACATAAAACATATGAAAAACATCCAAGGAAGGCTAGTGAGATGGCTCAGTGGGGAAACAACTTACCTTGCAAGTCTCAGAACCTGAGTTTAATCCAAGAACCCATGGTGGAAGTAGAAAACTGATTCCCAAAAGTTGTTCTCTGACCTCTGCACATGCACAGTTGCATACACATACACACATCATCATCATCATCATCATCATCATCATCATCATCATCGTCATAAATATTTTTAATCAAAAGGATAGATAGTGAGTTAAGGATAATTTGCATCCCACAAATTTGAAGCAAAGCATTAGATGTATGTGGGTAAAACGTGTGTGGCTATAGGAGAGATGAGGGGCACGGACAGAAGAGCAACAATTATAGACCAGATGGTAGCCGGAAAATCGAATTTTATATCTGAAACAAAAATGTAAAGCACTTGACAATACAGTAAGGAAGTGGGCTTTTTAACAAAAAAAGGGGGAAAAGCCTTGATGAGCTCCACAGGCACACAATCCGGCAACCTGCAAAATTACAGCTCAAGATAAATGATCTGTAATCAGGCAGCTGGCAGAATGACAAGGGGATACTTGTATTTTCTAGCTCACTGATGCTGCAGGAGGGAATCACTTAAGAGAAGTCTCTGATTTCTTTATTCCTTCCCTGACCAAATTATCATTGAGCAGATAGTTGATTAGTTTCCAAGAGTATGTGGGTTTTCTGTTGTATTTGTTATTAAAGTCCAGCCTTAGTCTGTGGTGGTCTGATAGAATACATGGGATTATTTCAATCTTCTTGTATCTGTTGAAGCTTGGTTTGTGGTAAATTTTGGAGAGGGTACCATAGATGTTGAGAGGAAGGTATATTCTTTTGTTTTGGGGTGAAATGTTCTGTAGATATCTGTTAAATCCATTTTGGTTCATAACTTCTGTTAGTTTGACTGTGTCTCTGTTTATTTTGTTTCAATGACCTGTCCATTGGTGAGAGTGAGGTATTGAAGTCTCCCACTATTACTGGATGAGGTTCAATGTGTGTTTTGAAACCTACAGATTAGGAAAAAAATCTTCCCTAACCCTACATCCAATAGAGGACTAATATCAAAATATATAAAGAACTCAAGAAAGTAACCTCCTGTCTTAGTCAGGGTTTCTATTCCTGCACAAACATCATGACCAAGATGCAAGTTGGGGAGGAAAGGGTTTATTGAGCTTACACTTCCATGCTGCTGCTCATCACCAAAGGAAGTCAGGACTGGGACTCAAGCAGGTCAGGAAGCAGGAGCTGATGCAGAGGCCATGGAGGGATGTTCCTTACTGGCTTGCTCACTTGCTTCTCCTGGCTTGCTCAGCTGGCTTTCTTATAGAGCCTAAGACTACCAGCCCACAGATGGTACCACTCACAAGGGGCCCTCCCCCCTTGATCCCTAATTGAGAAGATGCCTAGATCTCATGGAGGCATTTTCTCAACTGAAGCCCCTTTCTCTGTGATAACTTCAGCTTGTGTCAAGTTGATATAAAACCAGCCAGTACACCTCAAAAACACCAAATAACCCAATTTAAAAAATGGGGTACAGACATGGTGCTGGCTGCATACGTGGCAGAGGAGAGCCTTGTTGGCCATCTGTGGGAGGAGAGGCTCTCGGGCCTGAGGGTGTTAGATGCCCCAGTATAGGGGAATGCCAGGGAGGAAAGACAGGAATGAGTGGGTGGGTGGGGGAGCACCCTCATAGAGACAGGGGGAGGGGGGATGGGATAGGTGGTTTCCAAATGGGAAAACATTTGAAATGTATATAAAGTAAATATCCAAAAATAAAATTTTTAAAAAAATTAAAAATGGGGTACAGAGCTAAACATAGAATGCACAACAGAAGAATCTCAAATGACTGAGAAGCACCTAAAGAAATGTTCAACGTCCTTAGTGATCAGGGAAATGCAAATCAAAACAACCCTGAGATTCCACCTTACACCAATCAGAATAGATCAAAAACTCAGGTGACAGCAGATGCTGGAGAGGATGTGGAGAAAGAGGAACACTCCTCCATTACTGCTGGGAGTACAAGCTGCTACAACCACTCTGGAAATCATCTGGAGGTTCCTCAGAAAATTGGAAATAGATCTACCTGAAGACCCAGCAATACCACTCTTGGGAATATACCCAAAAGATGCCCCACCATGCCACAGGGGCACGTGTTCCACTATGTTCATAGTGGCCTTATTTGTGATAGCCAGAACCTGGAAACAACCCAGATGCCCCCCAACTTGGGATCCATCTCATGGGGGTCGGGCACCAAGGCCTGACACTATTACTGATGCTATGATGTGCTTACAGACAGGAGCCTAGCATGGCTGTCCTCTGAGAGGCCCTACCAGCAGCTGACTGAGACAGACACAGATCCTTACATCCAACCATTGGACTGAAGTCAGGGGACCCCTATGGTTGAATTAGGGGAAGGATTGAAGAAGCTGAAAGGGGGAGTGAGCCCATAGGAAGACCAACAGTGTCAACTAACCCAAACCCCAGAGGCTCCCAGACACTGAGCCACTAACTAGCAGCATACACTAGCTGGTCCAAGACCCTTAGCACATATAAAGCAGAGGTCTACCTGGTCTGGCCTCAGTGGGAGAAAGTCCACTTAATTCAAAAGACTTGAGGTCCCAGGGAAGGGAAAAGCCTGGTGGGGAAAATACCCTCTCGGAGGCAAAGGAGAGGAGGAATGGGATGAGGAACTGTGGGAGGAGGTACGGGAGGGGGGGCTCAACAACTGGAATGTAAATAAATAAAATAATTAAAATTACAAAATGAGAGATGTCTCATAGTCAAATCTCTCTGCAGGAAAAACAGAATCTCCTATATTTCTATATCTCCTACCTCCAAATATGTTCTGCTCTCCACTGGGTAAGCAAGTAACCACCTAGAGAATTAGTGTGGACCCAGAAAACAAGTTGTAACTTAGATGAAGACTTGAGTTGAGGAGTACTCAGACCTACTTGGATAGGAAATATATATATATAGGCTACCTAAAAGAACCCAAAGGCAGATAACATTTGGGAATTACATTAGCACCAGAGTAGGGCAGAGAGAAAAGGGCATTAAAATTAGTTTATCAAAGAAGCCAGTTGACCTAAAGACTGGAAACACCTCCCCATCAGGGATGCTTACCTGTATGGGATAGAGTAAACACAAGAAAGTCAAATGGGGAAAAGGCAGGTGCTATAAAAACAATTCATATCCTCCTCACCCAGGGCCTTCGTGCTTCTAACTTTTCCAGTTCTCTGGCCCACTTCCAATCTCAGAGGTGCTCTCTCAATAAACGATCTCTATTTCTACAGCTATCTAATTTTCTGTCTATTTTTTTGTTTGAAAACACAAGAACCTGGAAATCTCTGGTGACTTCTGGACTATGACACATGCCTATAACAGTCTGTCCTCCAGGAAGAGATAAATAACTAGTTTTGTGTGGGTAAGAAAGGGCTGGTGTTGCTAGAACAAAAACAGGCATGACCAGAGTACTACTACCCTACAAGTGCTTGCTCTGACTGTTTGCCATACTCAGAATACCAGAAGTATTTAAAATTAAATGCACATGACTTGGGTATTTTCCATACACATTCTCACAAGCAAAGATATCAGTATGAGGTGGCATCCAACCAAGTAGTCCTCTGGCCCAGTTGGTAGGACCAATTTGTAGGCTGACCAATTTGTATACTTTCCACATTAGCAAGCCTAGATGTGAAAACTTACTGATAAGACTTCAGCCCAGCCAATGGTCATGGAAGCATGCATTGTGGCAGGAAAAGCAAAGTAGGACTCAGCTTTCTAGGCTATCTTTTTAGAACTTCAGAGAGAAAACAACTCAGTGCTCCCCTGACAATTATTAAAGGAAGCTTAGAGATTATTGCCTACCATCCCCAAGACCCTAGGTTCAATTCCCAGTGCTATAACTTCTTAAAGATGTTATCACAAGTCACATAGTCAATAATCATATAGTTCTCATGATTGATCATAGCCACTACTAAATTTTTCAGCTTGCTAAAATTGCCATTTTAAAATCAGCATCTAGAATAGTGAAGAAATGTTACAAGTATTTCTAGAATCTTAGCATGTACTGGCTGGTTTTGCGTCAACTTGACACAAGCTGGAGTTATCACAGAGAAAGGAGCCTCCCTTGAGGAAATGCCTCCATGAGATCCAGTAGTAAGGCATTTTCTCAATTAGTGATCAAGGGGGGAGAGCCCCTTGTGGGTGGGACCATCCCTGAGCTGGTAGTCTTGGGTTCTAAAAGAAAGTAGGCTGAGCAAGCCAGGGGAAGCAAGCCAGTAACATCCCTCCATGGCCTCTGCATCAGCTTCTGCTTCCTGACCTGCTTGAGTTCCAGTCCTGACTTCCTTTAGTGATGAACAGCAGCATGGAAGTGTAAGCTCAATAAACCCTTTCCTCCCCAACTTGCTTCTTGGTCATGATGTTGTGCAGGAATAGAAAGAAACCCTCACTAAGATATAGCATTAAGAAAGCTGTGAGTCACAGAAATCTAACTTTCTATCTAATGAAGGAATCCTTTCTAGAATGCATAATTTTATTATGTTCACACCTTTGCTTACAGTCTTCTAGTGACAACAGAATTAGATCTCTTTCAACAAAGCTGTCTGATTTATAGGATTACTATCTAATAAATGGTTACTCCTTATATTGATCTAAAAATTTTCTTTCTGTAGGTTTTACCCATTGGTCTTCATTCTGTTCTGTGGAGTTTGATTGCTCTTTAATATTTTAGTCCTAAGTCCTAAAAACATTCAGAGAAGGGCTGTCATTCCTACTGTCAGTGTTTTTGTCAACATAGACATTATTATAATCTCCAAATATGTTTACATGGTACATTCTCTACACTAATCCAATGATTTTTAAAGTGAAATGCCTAGAAATAATCACAATACACAAAAGGTAGCTAACTAATACAAAATACCCTCCTAGAGATTATTAAAATATGCTCTGATACACGCTCTCACTATGTAGTCAACCTACTCTCAAACTCCTGGTCTCAAGTGATCTTAATGCCTCATGCTCCTGAATAACTGTGACTATGGACAAAAACCAGCTGAATTATTTACTGTTCTCATTGGGGATGAATAAGAAAGTAAGGGTTGAGGCTTAATAGTGATGCATTTGTGTATCAAGTTGAGAAGGAGCAACTGGACAATAAGCAACTTAGAAGAAAGGTTTATTTTGGGTTACAGTTCAAGGGGAGTCCATCATGGCAGGAAAAGGCATGGTGGTAGGAATGTGAGGCTTCTGGTCATGCTGGGTCCACAATCAGAAAGAAGGGAGCAATAAATGCTAGTGCTCATTTCACTTCCTGCTTTTTATTCAGAACTAGACCTTAACTCATGAACTGGTGCTGCCCATATTCATAATGGGTCTTATTACCACAGTTAACCTCACAATCCCTCATAGACATACCCAGTGCCTTAACCTACTCTAGATCAATCCCTCATAGACATGCCCAGAGGCTTGTCTCCTAGGTGATTCTAGATACCAATGTAATTCCTAACATTCTAAATACTGGTCTTTGTACCCACAGATGAATGTAGTTCTCACCCCTCACCAAAGAAACTCCTTTCTGATGCAGATGGAAATTATTACAGAAATTCATAAATGGTCAAAATACAGAGAACAGTAGGCCATGGAGTGCCCAACCCCAATGAACACATCTACAATGCATCCTCTCTGCTTAAATCTAAGGGAACATTCCAGAAGAAGGGGCAGAAAAATTCTAAGAGCTAGAGGACTAGGATGTCTACTACGGGATATATATATCATAGATCCATATATGAATGGATAACAGGGAAGCTATACCCATGAAATGTCAGCTGTAAACACATACATATGAACACTGCTAAATGGACTCAGCATGGTTTTGTGATGTGTGTGTGTGTGTGTGTGTGTGTGTGTGTGTGTGTGTAAAACAAGAAGAGGTCAATAGTTTGAGATAAGGGAACATGGGAAGAGTTAGAGAAGGGAGAAGGAATGGAAATGATTTGAATATAGTATTCTTTTATGAAAAATCACTAAAAAAATGAAAAGTTCAAAAAATTTTTGATTCTGGTCTTGAACCTTCAGGTAAATAATGTTTACTCTATTAACTTCAGTTTCATCGTTATAAAATAAAAGATACCCTGATTTGAACAATGTAAAATATATACATATATTTAAACACATATCACATAAATTTTTGTATCAATTTAAATTTGTAATAGAAAATATAAGGAAAAGGAGAGCTAGTCATGGTTCGGGAGGCAGAAGCCAACCTCTGTGAGTTCAAGGCCAGATTGGTCTACATATTGAGTTTCAGGCCTAACAGGGATACATACATAGTGAGATGCTGCCTCAAAAACAGAAGAAAGTATATATAAATAAATTTTTGTATTTCAGGAATACTTTATATTATGAATGTTAGCATTCTGTCTAAACTCTACCCCAGTTACCTGGCAACATCCAGGTATGCTCCTCCCCACTGTTGCCTGGCAACAGCCAGGTGGACCCGGTCCACTATAAAAGGGGCTGCTTGCCCCCTCCTCCCTCTCTTATCTCTTGTTTCTCTCTTGCCCTCTTGGGCTCTTTCCTTCCCCCCTCCCTTCCCTATTACCTTCCCCCCTCTCTCCACGTGGTCATGTCCAGCCTCTACTTCTCTGCTCTCTCCCTCTCTCTGCCTTTCTCTGCCTCTACTACCTTCTTAACTCCCCTCCCCATGCCCTGAATAAACTCTATTCTGTACTATACCTTCGTGTGGCTGGTCCCTCAGGAAGAAGGGATGCCTCAGCCTGGGTCCTCTGAGACACCCCCTTCCCCCACACATCACTACTCACCCATAGAGCATACATATATATCTCTTTATCTTTTTATAAATACATCAATAAAGATAGCAATACTCTTCAACATGGTCTACAGATTCAATTCTATCTCTATCATACTTTTAACTGGTTTCTTTGTACAAAAGGACAAATTAATCCTAAAATTCATATGAAAGTGCAAGGGACCCAGAATACTCAAAACAATAAGGAAACAAAATAAAATTGGGTAACTCATCCTTTCTCATTTCAAAACTTACTGTACAACTACAGTAATCAGGACAATCTGATAATAGCAGGAAGACAGATATATCCAACTAATTTAGTAGAATACAGACCTTACATCTGTGATCAATTCATTTTTTTACAAAAGTACCAAGATTACTTAACAAATGGCATTTGAGAGAGTTGGATAGCCATGTATACAAAACAGAATGGATCTAGACACATATCTCACTTCATACCTAGAAATAAACTAAAAGTGGATCATGGGCTTAAATAGAATTACTTGAAACTGTCAAACTTTTGTAAGGAGAAAATGGAGCTCCCATACACTACTGGTGGAAATGTAAATTGGCATGGCAACTGTAGAAGATAATCTGGCTGTTTCTCAAAAAGTTGCTAATTAAAAATAGTTATACTTACCATGCTACCCAGCAATTGAACTAAGTATATACCCAAGGAAAACAAAAACATGTAGACACAAAACTCTGTACATATTCACAGTATAATGAATAATAACCAGATATTGAAAATGATTCAAATGTTTATCAGTGGATGAATGCATAAATAAATAGAGCATATTTGCAGAGTGAAGCATGATGTAACACGATTGAACCTTAAACAATTATGCTAAATAAAAACGTTAATCACAAACACCACTTACTATACATCTCTACTTGCATGAAATGCCCATAATAGGCAAATTTACAGAGACATAAATTGATTCATGTTTATGTTAAATATAAATATATTGAATTTATTACATTTATAATATATTAAATATGTTTAAATTAATATATTAATATGTATATAATACATATTATATAATATATAATGCATATTAATATATTAAATATATTTGTGTCAATTTAAATTAATAGAAATATATTTAAATTA
Source organism: Rhynchomys soricoides (assembly GCA_019843965.1). Taxonomy (NCBI): domain Eukaryota; kingdom Metazoa; phylum Chordata; class Mammalia; order Rodentia; family Muridae; genus Rhynchomys; species Rhynchomys soricoides. The sequence continues at coordinate 268,601 of JADRCH010007604.1, read as the reverse complement.
CTGATACATTATAAATAGGTGTATTTTATGGTATAGAAATTATATATCAATAAAGATATTAAAATAATAATATTATATTTTAAGGCATCTTTCATTTCTAGAATTACCATAGGCAAATTCATCACAGTTTACATTTTGCCAACTAAAAATACATGCCTAACTCCATAATGACAAAACAAGGAAACTAATAAAGCAACAAATGGTAAAGTACAATTTTGAAATTTTAATATTTACATAAAACCAGGAGACATTTAAAGTATCAGTGGAAAACATAGAGCAATTATAAATGAGAAGGCATCTTTGAGGCCAACTATTTAAAGAACATTGTGAATGTAGGAGAATCTCAATGTTGGGTAGATGGCTCAGTAGGTAAGAGTAACTGCTCTCCAACTATGAGATCTAAGTTCAGATCCCCAGCACATACTAGATCAACCAGCCTAAGCCAAACAGCAAGCTCCTTGTCCAGTAAGGGACCCTGCTTCAAGGGACTAAGGCAGAGAATTATAGAGGAAGACATGTGATATCTTGCTCTGGCCTCTGTATGTAGACACAAAGGCACCACAGCCTTACCACATGCCCACACACATGCACCATACATATCACAAATCCATATGTTTGAAAAAATAATAGTTAAAATAAGACTCTCAGAGTCAGTATTTAAAAAACAGTTGTTGCCATAAATAAATAAAGTGGATGAAAATTATGCTTAGCTATTCTCTTTCTTTTTACCCTCATTTATGCTACACAGATGACAGTCACCACTAGTTATATCAACTATCATAATATAACATCCTACAGAAAGCCAAGAACACATCTTATCACTATTACATTTTAAAAATGTCCTGTTGTAAGGCCACAGTGCTTATGATACCTACTGACTCAGCTTGGTAAGAAAGCACATGGAAGATGCCCTTCTCCACAGTGATCTTATACATGGACAAGTTAGCTTCAGTGTAGCAGCTCTGCATTACTCTGACATATAATCTCTCCAGATTCTGAAAAATAAAACAACACAAGCATGAGACCTACCACAGATGTTACTAAGAATTTCCACTGCTCAAAATCAGTAGTAACTTACAACCATGGCAACTTGAAAAAATTCATCAGCAATCTGAGGGTTTCCAGTATCCAACCACTCTTTTCCTGTTTTCATATTCATCTAGAAAACAGAAGTTAGGAAATTATTTTAAAACTTCACACCTCTCCCTAATTGGTTGAAAGATATTAGAGAATATAATTTATCTATATAGATATATATATATACAGGGGGAAAAAACAGCAATCAGCACTTTCTAGAGTTCTGCCCTCTGCTTTGAATTTCAACTTAAGAGAAGTGGTCTTGAGAAAAACAATAACAAAAAATATTGTGCTGGTTAGTTTTAAATATCAACTTGCCATAACCTAGAATCACCTAGGAAAAGAGTCTTAATGAGAAATTATCAAGGCCAGATTGGCCCGTAGATAGGTTGTTAAGAGAGTCTCTTGATTGTTAGCTGATGCAGGAATAGCCAGCAGTTTGGGTGCTGCCATTCCCTAGGAAGAAGATTTTATACTAGATAAAGCAGGAGAAAACTAGATGAAAGCAAGCAAGTAAGGATGTGTATATTCTCTCTTTGATTTTGACTACAGACACAATGTGACTGTTTAAGTTCCTGCCTTGCCTTCAACAATAAACTGTGACTTGGAATTGTAAGCCAAATAAATCCTTCCTCGTCTACATTGATTTCTGTCTGCCTATTTCATCACAGCAACAAAAATAGAACTAGAACAATGCCTTGAAAACACATCTTCTGAGAAAATATTTTTAATATTTTACTCATGCATGAAGTTCTCAAAATTTCCAATTATAATTATTATCCCAATATTTTTAATGATTTCTTTTTCTTTTTTAAGATTTATTTATTACATTACAGTCTTATGTACTGCATGTATGCCTCCAGATCTTATAGATAGTTGTGAGCCACCATGTGGTTGCTAGGAATTGAACTCAGGACCTCTGGGAGAAAATCTAGATCTCTTGACCTCTGAGCTATTTCTCCAGCCTTATCCCAATATTTTTAATATTTATAATTTATATGGAAAGAAAAAAAGTTCTAAAAATTCAATGTTTCACATAAGTGAAGAAGTTTATAGGATAAACATTGGACTATGAGTCAGCACACCTAAGTTCCAGTTTTTAATTCCATCTTTAGTATAGTGTTGAAGAACTCAATGATTGAATCATTATTAAATAGCCTTTATCTGTCATGGCCTGAAAATACTCTTGATACTGTAACTGATAGTAAGCAATAACTAATATGTAATAAGCATAAATGCTGTGGACACAAACAAGGACTGAATTGAGGTGGAAGAGCAAGTATATGATACAGCCACCTCTTCTAGTATAGATCTCCAGAAATGATAATAAAAAGTATGCTTCTAATTCAGTAAGAGTCCTAGAAATTAAGAGGCATTTTCAATGAACCAGAAATTAGAAAGAATCTCTAAAAATAGGAAAACATCATCAGAAATGCACAAATACGGAAAATGTGGAAACATCCCTATATATAAAAAGCAGAAACATCAAGTAATTAGCCTTCCCACAAAAGGTCTCTATCTTCCCCCTATTGAGAAAACAGAAATAAATACAACTCTTGGGCTGAAAGGGAATCAGTTTCAGAAAGTTGGCAACATAGATCAATGCAAAATATCTAGTCTTACTCCACCATCAGTCACTGGGTTCAAGTTACAGCAAATAGTGCGATGTAGTATTCAAAGAAGACTATCAAGGAACCTCAAATTAAACTAAGAAGGAAAAGTCACACCATAAAAGGACGTTACACTCAAACAGAATACCCGAGGGAGGAGAATTAAGAAATACAGAAAAGGGGAAAACATTTGAAATGTAAATAAAGTATCAAAACAACAAAGTAAAAAAAAAAATGTAGGTTAAAGGGGAAGAGAGGTAGAATGGTAAAGGTATGAAGACTTGAACCAAATGGAAAGTAAAGATTTAATCTTCAAAGGTTATGGGGAAATGTTAAATGTATTGTTTACATTTTTTAAGATTTCCAAGATTGCCAGGACTACATAGTAAGACTTTCTCTCAAAAAAATATTTTAAAGATAACCATCAAGTAAGTTTTACATAGTACACTATTTTAAAATGGAGAAAAGATCAGTGAAGATAATATAACGTGAAATAACTTCATATATCTCATAGTCCCAAGTAAATAGATAATATAAAACTGATAAATCAAGAATTAGTTGTTTTTAGTGTTGAGGTTTTTGGCTTTGTTTTGTTTGCAGTGCTGGTGTTTGAACACAAATCCTCATATATACTAAGCATCCATACTACCATTAAGTCCAAGAATGAGTTATTAATATAGAAAAATTGCTGGCAAGGATGTGGAGAAAGAAGAACACTCCTCCATAGCTGGTTTGATTGCAAGCTGGGACAACCTCTTTGGAAATCAGTTTGGCAGATCCTCTGATAAATGAACATAATACTACCTGAGGACCCAGCTATTCCACTCCTGGGCATATACTCAGAAGATGCTCCAACATGTAATAAAGACACATGCTCCACTATGTTCATAGCAGCCATATTTATAATAGCCAGAAGCTAGAAACGACCCAGATGTCCCTCCACAGAGGAATGGATACAGAAAATGTGGTACATTTACACAGTGGAATACTACTCAGCTATTAAAAACAATGAATTCATAGAATTCTCAGGCAAACGGATGGAATTATGAAATATCATCCCGAGTGAGGTAACCCAGTCACAAAAGAACACACATGGTATGCACTCACTGATAAGTGGATATTAGCCCAAAAGCTCTGAATAGCCAAGATACAATTCACAGACCATATGAAGCTCAAAAAGAAGACCAAAGTGTGGATGCTTCAGTGCTTCTTAGAAGGGAGAACAAAATACTCACAGGAGGAAATATGGAGACAAAGTGTGGAGCAGAGACTGAAGGAAAGGCCATCCAGAGACTGCCCCACCTGGGGATACATCCCATACACAGTTGCCAAACCCAGATGCTATTGTGGATGCTGGGAAGTGCTTGCTGACAGGAGCCTGCTATAGCTGTCTCCTGAGAGGCTCTGCCAGAGCCTGACAAGTACAGAAGCACCATTGGACTGAGCGTGGGGTCCCAAAAGGAGGAGTTGGAGAAGGGACTGAAGGAGCTGAGGGGGCTTGCAGCCCCATAGGGGGAGCAACAGTGTCAACTGGTCAGACCCCCAGAGCTCCCAGGAACTGGACCACCAGCCAAAGAATACACATGGAACGACCCATGATACTGGCCACATATGTGGCAGAAGATGGCCTTGTTAGACATCAGTGAGAGGAGAGGACCTTGGGCCTGAGAGTGTTCGATTCCCCACTATAGGGCCAGAAGGTGGGAGTGGGTGGGGTGGGGGGAGCACCCTCATAGAGGCAGGGGAGGGGATAGGGGAGTTCTGAAAGGGAGACCTGGAAAGGGGATAACATTTAAAATGTAAATAAAGAAAACATCCAATAAAAAAGAAAAATTGCTGCTTCATAAAAATTCTATGTTGAAGCCCTCACTTCAAATACCTCAAAGTATGAGTATATTTGAACATAGGGCCTTTAAGAAATAATTATGTTAAAATGAGGTCTTTAAGAGTCTACATAAGGGCTGGCAAGCTGCTTCACTGGGTAAAGGCCCCTGCCATTCAAGCCTCAGATTCCACATAAAGATGGAAGGAGAGAACTGACCTCACAGTGTTTTCCTCAGATCCCCACACATGGGCTGTGACATGCACGCACACATACATACACAATAATATTCATCATCATTATCATCTTAATAATAATACTAAATAAAATTGTAATAAAATAGGGAACAAGCCTAATGAGATCTTACTGGCATCCTTACAAGAGGGAATTTAGATATACAAAGGTGCACAAGGAATGAATGACTGTGCTGAGAGGAAAGGTCATCCAAGGACCAAGAGAAGGGGGATAACTGGAAATCAAGAAAAAGAGACTCAGAAGAAATTAAGCATGCTGACATCTTAATCATGACTGGGAAAATAATTAAGATAAAATTAATTTCTGTCATTTAAGTCATGATATTTTGTTATGGAAGCCCTAGAAAATCAATAGAGTGATAAAAATATGTGATTAAGATATATGGAGGTAGGCTGGGCATGGTGATGCATGGTGAGGCAGGCAAATCTTTGTCTGTTTGAGACTAGTCTTGGTCTACATAGTGAGTTCCAAGATAACCAGAGCTACACAGTAAGACTCTGTCTCAACCCCTTTCCTCCTCCTCCCCCCCCCCAAAAATATATGGAAGTAACCTGGAAAATGAAAACAGAAGTAGTTGCAAGTAATGGCCCTTAAAACTGACAATGACAGCTGAGGAAGTAGCTCACTGAAGTGCTTACCTAGCATGTGGCAGGCCCAGAGTTTAAACTCTAGCACTGAAAGAAAACTTAGCAAAGATACACAAAGAAAGCAAGTCACTAAGGCACCTAAAGGACCATCAAGGTACCTCCAACTGAATATAGTAATATATATTCAGTTGTTAGTACAGAGATACTTTTATTTATTGTTTCTATTTTATACATATAAATGTTTGAAATAAACCGTGTACATGCCTAGTGCCTAGGGAGGCCAGAGGGGCTGTCAAGATATCATGGAACTGCATGCAGTTCCAGCTGGTTGTAAGCTACCATGTGTGTGCTGGGAATCAAACTCCAGTCCTCTAAAAGAGCATCCAGAGTTGCTAACCACTAACTAATATCTCTGGCCCCAAAAGCTAAAAGATTTATTTATTTACAATATGTAAGTACACTGTAGCTATCTTCGGACACTTATTTTTCTTCTTGCTCTGACCCCACTTGCTGTAGTTGTCTTCAGACACCCCAGAAGAGGGCATCAGATTTCATTACGGATTGTTGTGAGACTTCATGTGGTTGCTGGGATTTGAACTCAGGACCTTCAGAAGAGCAGTCAGCACCCTTAACCACTGAGCCATCTCTCCAGCCCCCCTAAAGCTATTTTTAAATTGAGAAATACCTAGATACACACAAAAATAGATATTACCACACAGAGATATATGGCTACATAGGTGAAAACCCAAATGGAGAAGAGTATATATGGAAGCCAGTAAAATGTAAGGGTGCACACCAGTAATCCTAGCACTTTGAAGACTCATGCAGAAGAATTACAAAGCCCCCAGGCTGGGCTATATAGTAAGTTTTTATATAAAACAAGGGATATATGTGAATTTTTTCCATTTATTTAGCTATATCCTTATGCCATTAAAACAATATTTTGACCAGTGGAACATGCCTACACACCTAATACTTGGAAAGCAGAAACAGGAAGATCACTGCAAATTCAAGATCACAGCCTACATTAATGAGTTTCAAGCCATCCAGGGCTATACAGCAAGACATTATCTTTAAAGACTGGAAAACAAACAAAACACAAAAACAAACAGTACTGGGTATGAAGGCACTTGAAATCTTAACATTCTAGAGGCCAATGAAAGATAGGATAGATGGGTTGTCCCATCTCTCAACAAGGGCCTTGCCTAACCTCTGGATATGGTCTCTACAGGTTCTTCCTCCCGTTTGTTGGATACTAATGTCATCCCCATTGGGTCCTGGGAGCCTCTTGCTTTCTTGGCATCTGGGACTTTCTGGTGGCTATCCCCAGTTCCCCATCCCCCATTTCTATACACCTCTGTTCAATTTCCTGACCCTCTGTGTATCATCCCCATCTCCTCCCATACCTGATCCTGCCCCCCACCTGGGGATCCATCCATATATAGACACCAAACCCAGACACTATTGCTGATACCAAGAAGCACCTGCTGAAGGAGCCTGATATAGCGGTCTCCTGAGAAGCTCTGCCAGAGCCTGACAAATACAGATGCAGATGCTCGCAGACAACCATCGGACTGAGCATGGGGTCCCCAATGGAAGAGTTAGGGGAAGGACTGAAGGAGCTGAAGGGGTTTGCAACCCCATAGGAAGAACAATAATATCAACCAGCCAGACCCCCAAAGCTCCCAGGGACTAAACCACCAACGAAAGAGTACACATGGAGGGACCCATGGCTCCATCTGCATATGTAGCAGAGGATGGCCTTATCTGGCATCAATGAGAGAGGAGGCCCTTGGTCTTGTGAAGATTCGATGCCCCAATGTAGGGGAATGCCAGAGTGGTGAGGCGAGAGTGGGTGGGGGAGCACCCTCATAGAAGCAGGGGGAGGGGGATGGGCTAAGGGGATGGGATTTTGGAGGGGAAACCAGGAAGGGAGACAACATTTGAAATGTAAATAAATAAAATAAAAGTAAATTTGACAGGTTAAAAAAAAAAAAGATAGGATAGAATAGGATAGGATACTTAGGAATAAACCTCACCAAGGAAGTGAAACTTTTTTTTACAATGTAAACATTTAAAATAAGAACCAGGCCCACCACACACACACACACACACACACACACACACACACACACACACACACCTACCTGCCCTGGCCCAGGACAGGTGCACAGGAGGAGCCAGGTGGTAGTGAGCCAGCCAGGCCCATGCCCCACAGGGCAATGCCCTGCTGGGGACAAGAGGCAAGATGATGTCTGTGGCACATGTTATCACCGAGGGCCATGCAGATGTCCATGGTCTGTGCTGCAACCTGAAGCCACGTCTATAGGCTATATTGCCAAGAGGAGGGAGGGGCATATTATTGTGGGTGGCCTGTGCTGTCACCTGAGGCCATTGTGTTGTCTGGATCCTTGCTAGCTCAGAGGGCCTCGTCTGGGTCAGGGGGCTGTGTTCATGGTATGTGCTGTTGCCAGAAACCATGTAGAGGCCCATGATCCATGCTCCTACTGACAGTGAAGAGGAAGACTACTTTTGCAGTGGTATCGATGACTGTAGCGTCACAGTTGAGAAAGAGGGACATAGAAGGCTTCTGTGACAACCCCTACCTCCACCCCACCCTCCAAAAAGTAACAGCCTAGATAGGAAGCCACCAAAGAACACTTTAAAAGTGTAAGGGAGATGCTGAAATGTCGAATTGATGGCTTCTGACAAAGGTATGAGGGGAATGACTCAGTTCTATTGAAGGGGAGGCCACTGAGTATTTGGCCATGCTCCAGTGAGGATATTATAGATAACGCAAAGTGGATTTGTTTTATGTTGTTTGTTTGTTTGTCTGTTTTTCTTTTTCTTATTTTTTTTTACTTCTTTTCGGGGGGCTCACAAGGGAGAGAGGACATGCAAGGACCGGGAAGGGATTGAGATTGGGGTACATGATATAAAGCTCCCAGAGAATCAATAAAAATGTTATGTTGGAAAAGAAGAAATTAGATAAGATACCACAAATGAATAAGACAATGGAAAATAGGAAAATCTTCCATGCTCATGGATTGGCAGAATTGATACTGTGAAAATTTCTATATTGTCAAAAGCAATCTACATATTGACTACAACCTCCATGAAAATTCTGATGAAAATTTTCACAAAGCTAAGAGAAAAATCTAAACATTCATGTGGAAATATAAAAGACCCTAAATAGACAAACCAATCCTACATGGAAAGTACAATAATGTCCTACTTTGCTTCCTATTACCGTGATAAACACTGTGAGCAAAAGCAACATGGGGAGAAAATGGTTCCTTGTCTCACTCCATCACTGAGGAAATTCTGTGAAGAAATCCAAAGGAGGAAACTTGGAAGCAGAAACTGAAACAGAGGCCAACGAGGAATGCTATTTAATGGGTTACTAAGAAATATATATATATATCCCAGGAGTGTCACTGCCCACAAGTAGGTTCAGGCTGCCCACATCAATCATTAATCAAGGCAATGCTCAACAGTCTTGGCTATAGGCAATCTCATAGTGGTATCCTCCTAATTAAGGTTACCCCTTCCCAAATGACTCTAATTAGTGTCAACCTTGCAAAAACTAGCTGGCACAATGTCACAATACCTGACCTTAAATTATACTTCAGAAGCTAAAGGGATGCTCAGAGGACAAAATGTTCGCTGTACAAGCAAAAGGACTCAAGTTCAGATCTCCACCACCCACCCACGTAAACACCAGGAAAGGTGATATACATCTGTAACCCGCAGCAATAGAAAAGTAGAAACAGGAAAATCCAAGGATGCTACCTGGATAAGCTAATCTAGCCAGTCACTGAATTCCACATTCAGTGAAAGACTATTTCAAAAACTAAGGTGACAGGAAGACACCCAACTTTACCTCTGTCTCTACATGTGCACACAAAGTAACTGCGCACACACACACACACACACACACACACACACTAAATATTACAGAGCCACAGTGACAAAATCATTATGGCACTGACACAAAAACAGCCGTGCAGACCAACAGAATAGAATAGAGGACCCAGAAATAGACACAACTACAGCCACCTAATTTTTGAGAAAGGACAGCCTCTTCAACAAATGGTGCTAGGGAAACTGGGTAGCTACATACAAAAGAATTATATCAGACCCATGTTTATCACCCTGCATTAAAAATCAATGCAAAATTGATGAAAGACCTTAATCTGGAACCTGAAGGTGCTAGGGGAAAACACTTCAAGTATGGTAACAGGCAATAACTTTCTAAAAAGAATTTCAATAGCACATAAAATGGCCCCAAGAACTGACAAATTGGATTATTTGAAATTAAAAAGCTTCTGCAATGCAAGGGAATCAACAGCATAGTGAAAATATGAGCTACAGAAAATGAGATAATCTTGGTCATACATCAGAAAGGGGACTAAAACCTAAGATATATGAAAAAATAAGGGAGCTGTTCAGATGGCTCCGAGATTAATAGCACTGGTTGCTCTTACTGAAGTTCTGAGTTCAATTCCAGAAACCACATGGTGGCTCATAACCATCTATAATGAGATCTGGTACCCTCTTCTCAAATGCAAGTGTACATGCAGATAGAGTACTTATACATGACAAAAAGGAAGAAAGTTAAACACCAAAAAGGTAGGACAATCAGACCAACTAGTTCTCAAAAGAATGCAAAAGAAGAAATGCAAATGGGCAAGAAATATTTAAGAATGGGCCAGTCCCACAACACCCAGAGGAAGCTCCACTCCCAGGTGCTCTAACATGCCCAGGATGCCAGGATCCCAGGAACTTGGTCACACCAGGATCTCAAGGTCACAGAGGCAGCTTGACTCCCATGAGCTCTGACACACCCAGGATCTCAGGATCACAGGATCACAGAATCACAGGATCCCACAGACAGCTGGTCTCTGAGGAGTTCTGACACAACCAGGATCACAGGAAGGACAGGCTCCAGTCAGACAAAGGGAGGGCAGGTAGAACTAGAGATAACCAGATGGCAGGAGGCAAGCATAAGAACATAAGCAACAGAAACCAAGGTTACTTGGTATAATCAGAACCCAGTTCTCCCATCATAGCAAGTGCTGGATACACAATCACACCGGAAAAGCAAGATTCGAATTTAAACTCACTTCTCATGATGATGATAGAGGACTTTAAGGACATAAATAACTCCCTTAAAGAAATACAGGAGAACACAGGTAAACAGGTAGAAGCCCTTAAAGAAGAAACACAAAAGTCCTATAAAGAATTACAGGAAAACACAACCAAACAGGTGAAGGAATTGAACAAAACCACCCAGGATCTAAAAATGGAAATAGAAACATTAAAGAAATCACAGGGAGACAACCCTGGAGTTAGAAAACCTAGGAAAGAGATCAGGAGTCATAGATGCAAGCATCATTAACAGAATACAAGGGATAGAAGAGAGAATCTCAGGTGCAGAAGATACCATAGAAAGCATTGACACAACAGTCAAAGAAAATGCAAAATGTATCCAAGTGGGTCAAGGGCCTTCACAGAAAACCAGATACACTGAATCTAAGAGAGGAGAAAGTGGGGAAAAGTCTCAAACACATGGGTACAGGGGAAAAGTTCCTGAACAGAACACCAATGGCTTGTGCTCTAAGATCAAGAATTGACAGATGGGACCTCATGAAATTACAAAGCTTCTATAAGGCAAAGGACACTGTAAATAGGACAAAATGGCAACCTACAGATTGGGAAAAGATCTTTACCAATCCTACATCTGATAGAGGGCTAATATCCAAGGTATACAAAGAACTCAAGAAGCTAGACTCCAGAGATCCAAATAACCCTATCAAAAAATGAGGAAGAACACTAAACAGAGAATTCTCAACTGAGGAAACTCGAATGGCCAAGAAGCACCTAAAGAAATGTTCAACATTCTTAGTCATCAGGGAAATGCAAATCAAAACAACCCTGAGATTTCACTTCACACCAGTCAGAATGGCTAAGATCAAAAACCCAGGTGACAGCACATGTTGGCGAGGATGTGGAGAAAGAGGAACACTCCTCCATTGCTGGTGGGAATGCAAGGTGATACAACCTCTCTGGAAATCAGTTTGGTGGACCCTCAGAAAAATGAACATAATACTACCTGAGGACCCAGCTATTCCACTCCTGGGCATATACCCAGAAGATGCTCTAACATGTAATAAAGACACATGTTCCACTATGTTCATAGCAGCCATATTTATAATAGCCAGAAGATGGAAACGACCCAGATGTCCCTTCACAGAGGAATGGATGCATAAAATGTGGTACATTTACACAATGGAATATTACTCAGCTATTAAAAACACTGACTTCATGAAATTCACAGACAAATGGATGGATCTTGAAAATATCATCCTGAGCGAGGTGACACAGTCACAAAAGAATGAACATGGTATGTACTCACTGTTAAGTGGTTATTAGCCCAAAAGTTCGAAATACCCAAGAGTCACTTCACAGCAACCTTAGGACTGAGTGTGAGGTCCCAGATGGAGGAGTTGGAGAAGGGACTGAAGGAGCTGAGGGAGTTTGCAGCCCCAGGGAGGGAGCAACAGTGTCCACTGGCCTGACCCCTCAATGCTCCCAGAGACTGGATCACCAACCAAAGAATATACATGGAGGGACCCATAGTGCTGGCCACATATGTGGCAGAGGAGGGCCTTGTTATCCATCAGGGGGAGGAGAGGCCCTTGGGCCTGAGGGTATTAGGAGCCCCAGTATAGGAGAATGCCTAGGAGGGAAGACGAGAGTGGGTGGGTGGGAGAATACCCCCATAGTGGCAGGGGGAGGGGGGAGGGAATAGGGAGGTTCCAAAGGGGAGATCTGGAAAGGTGGAAACATTTGAAATGTAAATAAAATAAGAAAAAAAAATGAAAATGCAAAATGCAAAAAGCTTCTAACCCAAAACATCCAGGAAATCCAGGACACAATGAGAAGACAGAACCTGAGGATAATAGGTATAGAAGAGAACAAAGATTCCCAACTTAAAGGGCCAGTAAATATCTTCAACAAAATTATAGAAAACTTCCTTAACCTTAAGAAAGAGATGCTCATGAACATATAGGAAGCCTACAGAACTCCAAATAGACTGGACCAGAAAAGAAATTCCCCCCATCACATTATAGTCAAAACACCAAATACACAAAACAAGGAAAGAATATTAAAAGCAGTAAGGGAAAAAGGGCAAGTAACATATAAAGGCAGACCTATCAGAATTACACCAGACTTCTCACCAGAGACTATGAAAGCTAGAAGATCCTGGGCAAATCTCATACAGACTCTGAGAGAACACAAATGCCAGCCCAGGCTACTATACCCAGCAAAACTCTCAATTATCATAGACGGAGAAAACAAGATATTCCATGACAAAACCAAATTTACACAATATCTTTTCACAAACCCAGCCCTACAAAGATGGAAAACACCAACACAAGAGAAACTACACCCTAGAAAAAGCAAGAAAGTAATCTTTCAACAAACCCAAAAGAAGATAACCACACAAACATAAAAATAACATAGAAAATAACAGGAAGCAACAATCAGTTTT